>OMKZ01027450.1:0-13565 GCA_900302535.1 Neoniphon sammara
CTTCTTAATCTCCAGAAAAGCTCAGCCTCATCACACACTCGTTCCTGCTACAGTGGGCCCCTTTAAACACTTTTTTTTTTTTTTTTTTTTTTTTTTACCACATCTGCTGTTCACTGGTTTTTGAAGACAGTTTTTATACTTGTGCTGGAATGATCAGGCATTTAATCAATTGATTAGGCTCATTGTTATGGATCCTTTTATCCATTGAAAATCCTCAAGGAAGCAATTTGAAGACTTCACTTTGTCTTCTGCTCACTTCCCATGAGCATTTGTCATTGTTTTGTCATTGTTTTTGACACTTTATAGACTAAATGATTAATAATAAAAAAGACAATAATCATCAGTTACAGCCTTAATAACAATATACTTCCTGCCTTGAGGACAAAATATTTCTCCTTGAGAAAATTCACCAGCATAGCCTTTGTCATGTAAAACTACCCTGATTTATGGGTAAGCTCAGCCTCACTGCACACGGCAGTAAACATTTTAAACATTGCTCTGTCAGTATTGTTACTGATCAACCAATCATGTCTGTGAGCTCGATGAACTGATGGACGGTGTTAATGTTCTCTGATGCTTCGCTGCTCCTCTCTGCTCGCCGCCGTGCGACTGGAGAGGCGGGGAGTCACGTCGCCAGCCGGGTTCAGCAGATGGAGCCCGCAGCTCTCTGAGCCGTTATGCCGATCACGACTGCTCTTAGTTACACCGCTGATTGGACGCTCTTTAAACATTCATGACTCCTCTCCGGGCTGCAGGCCTCCTCCACCTGCCTGTGCCGAGGCCGCGGTCCAACACAACACTTTGACGTTGATTGTGGCCACGATTTGGCTGTTAACGTGACCGTTTTTCAAGACCAGATTGAGTCGGTGCTGGTTTGTGGTGCTGATACAGATCCTTTTGTAGTATTTTAAGGATTCACGTCCAATTCTGGCCCAATATATAATACAAATGAGTGAAGAGAAAATGGAAGCACCTTGCAGAAAATGAAATATTTATTTCAGCTCCGTAAAGGCATATAGGACAAAGAGCATAGAGGGTAATAGACAAACTTGGCTCATTAAACATATGTGCAGACATCGGCCTGTGCAGCATGTTTTGAGTCAGTTCTCCTCCTCAGGCACAACTGGATGAGAGTGAGGGGGAGCTGAGGAATGAAAGAAAAGGGGGCAAACATGCAAATCACAAAAAACATGAGAGGCCAAGTTCTTTATTGAGTCTGCACAGATATGCAGTACCAAGGTCAGTGTTTGAGAGCTCAGGACTTTTATCTCCTGGCTTTTGATTCAGCACATATTATCATTATTATTTTACACATTTAAGTTTAATCTCCTGCCACCGTGCTACATGGTGTGAAGGACATTATGCTGCTTAACTTTAGCACAACACATGATGGAAAATTAACTTAACTCCACCGCTTCCCTCTATAGAGGAGATGATCTGATTTGAATCTAGAAGTCCTTGCTACTTAAATTTGCATATTAATGAGCTAATCTGATTTTCTTGGTACCTTAAACACTTAATTTTCCCTTGAATTTTCTGTTATGTAACTTCAAAGTTAGGGGAAAAAAAAACAAAACGGCACATCCATATTGTGTATCTGCAGGCTGCAGCTTCATTGAAGCTACATCACACTTATTTTGAGTGAAATATTCAAAACCAAGATGTCATTGTTTTATGGCTGCAGCATTACATCAAATACCTTGGGATCTCCACTTCAATTTAAAATAAAGTTCAGTCGGTTTGAACAAAGCTCAGCCATGCAGGAATGACAAACACACTGATTGGACGAGCAGAGTTGCTATAAGATGCAGAGAAGTTATTAATACCAACTGTGTGTTTTCTGAAAGTAGGTTTATTGATATAGAAATATTTGATAATTTATGCATCAGTTAATTAATGGCATCATGTTATATATTTAACCTGGACAAGACGATGCCCCCCTGTAGTGTGAGCTTGTCAACCATCTAGATCTGATAGGAGACTGGCAAGAGCCAATCAGGTTTGAGCGTGAGGGCAGAAGGAAGGCAAAACGCTCCACCTCAGTGTTTGATTTGGGCCGAGATTATTACAGCTCAAGAGTTCATGTTTTCATCAAATTGGCGTGCTGTATGGTGTTCAAACCGCTTAAGTGTGTGTTCCCCAAATCTGACAGCTCACCAAGTGTGTGTTCTCCAAATCTAATCCATCTGGTGGTCAAGTGTGTGTTCCTCTGTGATGTAAAAAAATATCAATAATATCAATCTGTGGAATCCTGTTGTTGAATTTATGATGTTCGATCTTTTTTGGTGTGGTAAAACTTTCAGCGTGGTAAACATTTTCCTGGTGGTGAGTTGCAAAACACACTTTGGAGCAAACACACACACATGCACACACAGTCACCCACAAATGCACACACACAAACACACACACACCCTGTTATAGCTGGGTCCTAGGGCATCACAAAAGATCTACCAGAGATATACACGGCTTGACCATTTTTAAACCATTACAAATGCTATCGTAAGCATGTTTGTGTGTGTGTGTGAGTGTGTGTGTGTGTGTGTGTGAGGCCAGTGAAACCAGGGAAAATTGATGTAAGTGGCTGTGTTGATGTGAAGCTAAACAAGTTCACATGACAGACTGTAGGAAAAAGAGAGAGCGGCTAAAAGAAGAAGCCAAAGAGACGAGGCCACCCACTTTCTCTGTGACCGGTCCAAGAACCAACAAAACAAAACAAAAAGAAGACAGCAGCTTTTATTCCCACCGGGACTCATGTCATCTCCGGTTATCATCTTATTTCTTCTTCGTGGCAGTCTGTTCCTGCAGCTCCTGTTCTCATACCGGCCTGACATTTACATTTCAGCCCCTCACTTCAACAAATACTCTGACTGTTAGAGAAACGCTGCTTTAGAAAAGCTGGAGTTGTTTCACCTCCAGTGTCTGGTACATAACAGTTTATATACTCAGGATTTTGAGGTGAACACATACATTTATACAGTTGTTAGCATGCCTCATGGTGACAAGATATCACGATTAACTAAAGGGAGATCGGCCCATTGCATCACATGGTATGCAGAATCTGCAAATGTGCATCATTTGGTTGTTCACATTATCAGATTTACAAGTCGAAGTACTGAGGCTGGCAGGTTAGGATTTCCTTATTGTCATTGCAAAGTACAATGAAATTTCATTTAGCAGCAGTCCAGTACAGAGCACACACAGTAAATAACATGAACACATACATAATTAATAAATGCACATAATAATTAAAGTATTATTGTACATGAGAAAGAGGGTGGTCAAATTTAACTGAAAATATATAAGAATATATTGCAATATAGCATATAGGCAAGTTTACTTTTAGTGTCAGAAAGTGATGGAGGGAGTGAGCGTGTGTTTGTGTGTGTGTGTTTGTGTGTGGGAGTCTGCATTGTTATTGACATTTCAATTAGCACACCCAGTTAGCCTTATTTCTTTGGCTCATTAAAGTCTCTCACAGTCGTAAAAGCTAATCAGGCGACCATTAACCAGCTTGGCAGTGAAAGACTAGCTGACTGGTCTTATTTTGGAAGCAAGCATAACCTACAAATAATAATTATAATAATAAACTTAATCATCTCTGCATTATAATACGTACCAAGAATTTTGTAAGACATTGCAGTTCACTAACAGTTCACTAGCTTGTGTTTTTTCATGATAAACATCATTAAAGCATCTTTTTCTTGACCAGAAAGCCAAAGTTTGATGCCAGTTTTGAGTATCACAGCAAATAAAATGAATTTAAAACAAAAATGTACTTGGGTGGCTGTTAATTTACCTCTGCAAGATGCCCAAATATGATTGCTGCATGGGTACACAAATTTTGTGTGTGTGGTGTGACAAGGCTTCAGTTCACTCCTGGTTGACTGGGGCCGCGGTGGCAGGAAGCGTCGTGTAGCTGGACCCTCAGGGTTTGTCTTGAAATTTGAAAATTGCTTAATTTTAACTGTTACATTTTAAAGGCTAAGAATATGTTGAATTCAAATGTACTGCTTGAAAAATGAAAAATCTGGTGTTTCATCTACACAGTCACTTCTTTGAATATTTGAAATGATCCTGTACTCTAGAAATTAGTAATCCTGATCAAAACTGCAGTCAGTGTTAATAGGAACAGCTGGTAAGGAATAAAGAAAGTGACAATATACATTGATTGCTGTGGGTTTAAAGGAATTTTGTAAACTTTATTTTTCACAGTTGCATTTAAAGTAGCAATTCAGATTAGATGTTAAAGGCTTAGAGAGTCTAGAAATTTTGGTTTAGGTACCTTGAAAGTGCTTGAAAAGTGATTGAATTTTACTCTGGGGAGGCTGTACGTGCCCTGGACACTTGCGGGTAAGTGGAATGCTAAAGGCTCAGTGCTTACCTGGGGGGTCGCTGGCTTGGTGTTCCTGTGTTAAAGCTCTTGAAGAACAGACAAATTCAATAAATACTGGGCACACACGGGTGAATCTGCTTCCAATTTAGGACGTTTATTAAAGCAGGTTTTCTAGAAAGGAGTATTCCCTCAAGTGTTTTGGTTTTGGTTGGGCTCGTCCTGCATTATGTTAAGAATTTATCATCAGCAAGTTATTAGCCAGTTTGAGCTTTAGTTGGGTTCCAGCTCACAAAAAGCTGCACCGCTCAGGTTTGCTTTGGACGGAGACTTTTGGGGTTTTGGGTTTGGAAGGGCTCAATTTCACATATCAAGCCTGACTGAGTTTCCTGATTCAGACGATAACCTAACTTTATTTGCAAGTGCACCTTGCCGCAGTGCGGGTTGGAGTCCGCCAATTGATTAGAGAGACCGCCCCAGACAAAAATAGAAGATCTGGGTTCAAGCCAGCATCCGCTCTGCCGCAGTGTCCTTGAGCAAGACACTGAATCCCGACCAGGTCCAGACCCTTGACCTCAGACCTTTCTGTGAAGAAGAAGACAAAGGAGAGTTTCCCTGTGGGGATCAATAACGGCTCACATTAACATAACCTGCGTCTTGTTAGTTCAAACATCGGACATGTTGGACGTGTTTCCGATGTTTTGTTCCAAGTCAAACATCTACCATTTGGCGACTTGTCCTCCTTGTTTCCATGAGCGATATCAAAGCCTCTTGTTAAGGCAATTTCGGTTTTAGCCGTGTCATAACATACAATAAAAACTGTCAAAATATCCTTATGGAGAACTGTATGAACTGATGAAGCTGGGTTGGGTGAGCGCTGAGCAAGACGTTGTTGGGAAGAAGAAGGAAAAAAACACCTTAATGAAGTCGGAGTGTTTCCAATCAGCATTTGAAGAAACCAAGAGAAAGCAGCCTGTGTTTACTGCTCCAGATCTACAATGTGAGAATTTATCTGAGCTGCAGAATTTAGATTTGTGTTTGTGTCTGTATATTTTTCACAGGATCATTCCTGAAGATGGACCACAGAAGCAGAAGAGATATCCTGTCCAACAAGTTGTCAAAACAAGTTTCGTGAAGCGATCGGGCAGCAGAGATAAAGACGGAGAGAGAACTTTCTTGGACTTTTGCAAATAAACGATGCCAAATCTTCACCTGATCCCCAGTATCGTTCAGTCTTAAGCCTCCATGAACTGCCACTTTCTCGGATCCGTCTTACCTCATCTGGAATCTAGATTCCCCCGACAGGAAGCGTAATCCGGTTCAAAGCGATGTGTTGACTTTGCAGTGTGTGTGTGTGCGTGTGTGTTCCTAGATAACGCGCACTCCCACACATGGAGCTGGTTTGAGAGGATGTTTGCCCGGAGAGTGCCGTTTTTTATTTCTAGAAGTGTTTAATTTCGGGTTGGCCATCCGTGACACCACCGTCTTGGACCCCGGTCGTGTCGAGAGGCAAAAACATCGGCTTTTCATTTTTCTCTCTTTTCTCTCTGCGGTGGTGAGCTCTGTCCATCCACGTTATGCCTCCCATCTCTTTGACTCACTTCCCTTTCTCTCCCGTGCTTTGACCCAGATTTGGGATGTGCTTGAATAGGCTGTTTGTATATGTTGGTGTGTGTGTGTGTGTGTGTGTGGCTGCCAACTACTGTCCGTGTCTGGGAGATGAACTGGAGGAAGGGATTGGAACTGGAGAAGCAGAAGCTGTCACACCAGCGTGGGATTTTGGCTTTTTGGATGGATGTTGAAATACGGGATTTTGGGGGATAGAGAGAGAGAGAGAGAAAAAAAACATTGAATCTCTTTCCTCTCTGGTTTTTATTTCCTTAACTTCTCTATCCTTTCATTTTAGGAAGATTGTTCAGTCTCTTGTCACTCTGACCGTCTCCTACTTGATGCTATAAGACCAACCAGATTTTTGAAGGCTGATACCAATATGTTTTAAAACTGCTCATAGTCATTATTTTCTGGTGATGAACAGGTTCAAATTTGGTGATTTTCAAACCAAAATGATTCAAGAAAAGAAGGGTTTTTGGTGTTTCCCTTTGATTTTTCTTCTTGTCAGAGTGAAAAAGCCTCTGAAACTCCATTGAGACCATCTTATGACACTAAACTGTCCCTTAATACCCATAACAATAAAATTCTATTAGGCTTAGCAGCTCTTTAAAGGAATACTCCTTTAAAGAGCTTTGGGCAAAATACCCTTTTTCCGACCCAGAGTGAGACAAGATGTTCGATATCATTTTCACCTCTGTATGTCCACTGGTTCGGTTCCTATGAGCAGAATTTCATGTTAGCTTAGCATAAAGACTTGAAGTCAACAGGAGTCGTTAGCCTAGCTCCGTCAAAGTGAAAAAATAAACCTTGCAGCAACTCTGAAGCTGTCTTCTTTACACAGATGGTATCGAACATCTTGTCTCAGTCTGGGTAAGTCAGAAGAAGGGTATTTTGCCCAAAATGTTGGACTATTCCTTTAAGACAGGGTGGCCACTTTTACCAGGCTTGGGCCAATATCTGAACATTTTGAATATTGCAATAATTGAGGCAATGCGATATTTTCTACAATATCAAACCCTCGACCTGGAACACTGCCTGAACTCCCCTCTGTGAGTTGTTGGTCAGTATTTTTCAACAGAAGAGCGACTCATCATGGATTATCCCTTACATATACACCGAATATTGAATTGTGAATGAACCAGTCCTGCTAGACGGTCCTCTTGGGTTCTGGTCATGTTTTTGATCCAGGGACTGAAGCTTTTTCCACTGCTACACTCATTATGAGTTTGTGTGGATAAGACTGTCAGCTAAGTGACTAATGAGCTTCTCCTTTCTGTCTCTTAGCTGCAGCTGCTGCCTTAAACTGACATGAAATCATCTCCTGCTTCTGATACAGCAGCTGTCAGTGACACCGGATAATGAACACTCAGGTCATCAAAATATTGGATTTGTCCTCCATCTTTAGCAGCACTCTCCTCTCTACTCCTCTTTTATTTTCTCCCCTCTTAGATTAGATTAGATTACATTTGATGAAAATTTAATGATTCCCGTGGAGAAATTGGGTCGTTGCGGCAGCAGAGAGAAGGATACAGATACAAATGGCACAAGAGTATCAGCTTTTGTTAAAAACTGGATGTCAGCCAGTCAGTGTCATCCACCTCTGATATGATGAAGATTCGTCCCTGATTACAGCTTACCCAAGGAGAAATATTGACCTAGTCCTGATTCTAATGCAGCCTATTGATTAGATTCCACACAAGCATGCATGAAAATGACTTTGATTGATTTTATATCACATGTATGACCAGAGATGTCATTCTAGTGTGGTGGAAAGTTTTGCTCCAGTACATTGCCAAAAAAAAAAAAAATCCCATTTTAACAATTTTTCTTCAAACAAGGTAAAAAAATCTGCCATTTGGACGCAATAATCCCACTTATCTCCAATGCAGTTTCACTTGTTTCGGTATTTTCTTATTGTAAATATGTTGAAACAAGGCAGAATAAGGCAGATCAGCACATTAGGATCAAGAAAATGACACATGATTCAAGAAAATTCTGGAAACAAGTTGATCAGCATTGGAAACAAGTGGGATTATCTCATCCCACTGGCAGATTATTTTTTGCCTGGATGTTAGAAAAACAAGATTTTAACACTGAATATGAGACTAAATAACTTAAGATGGAGATTTCTTGCAGTGTAAAAAAATTTCATGACTTTGGCAGTCAATTGAGAGTTTTAGTGTCCCTTGATGGTCTAAATGCTGCTTCGGAGGTTTTCCCACACTGATAAGCATAAAAATCTTAGACTACCTGCAACTTTTTGGATTATTTTATCATGGCAGCGGTCAACTTTAAAATGAATTAATATAGGAGCAATATCAGCTATCGGCAGCTTCAGTTCAAAAGTATCAGCACTGGCCCTAAAAACTCACATTGGTTTTAATCCTGCTCTTTCTTGCCTGCTCTCCTCCCTCCTCTGCCTGCTGTGTTTCTACCTAGTCTTCCTGTTTGGCTCTCATGAGGTTTCAGGTTTCACTCTTAAGTGAAACCATGCAGTCTTTCTTTCCCTGAACTCCCTCCCTCCCTCTCTCTCCGTCTCTCTCTGTTTCCCTCGTGAAGCAAATACACTTGGAACCGCTTCAGAATGAAATCAAATTAAGGCCAAAAATGATGATTGGGAACGCTCCCTCCTTTATTCTGTGCCCCTCTCCAAAGCATGTCGTGGGTGATTTTGTAATCATGTCCCATTGTATTTAACTTACCTCTCTCCAACGTAAACACGAGATTTTAGAGTAATTTCTCCCCAGACTGCACCAAAGAGAGCTTATACAGGTGATCTCCATCATCGTCTTCATCTTCGTAATGTCTCCCCAGGTCACTATCATACGTTTTAGCTGTTTGAATGCTTGTGGTGAAATCGTCTTTTCACTAGTGTGGTTGTTCAGATTAATGGCGTCAAGCTGCAGGGAATATAGTAAAAGTTGAAACAATGTAACAGATAATTGTCGAGTTATTTAGGCTTTCTTTACACAATGCCTCCATAGAAACAGAATTTCTATACTTGTTACTGTTGCTATGTCACCAAGAGATACGAATATTCCAAATGATGATGCAAACCCAAACCATGACTCTGATTGGTTGGTTCGCCTACAGAATGAAGCTGCATGGAACTGAAGCTGCATTTCAGTGGCACTATGTAAAGCCAGCCTTAAAATCACAGCTATATATATAAAAACATGAAAGAAACCCAGTGTTTCCAGAACAATATTAATTTCATCCTGTGTGCTTTCATGCTTCTTTAATAGATCACATTTCATGCAGCGTATTCGTACTGTAATATCTGCAGAGATGATCTGATGAAGAAAATGCAGAATGTGTTCAGTTCCACGGTAGATAGATAGAAACAGAGAGGGAAGATGCGACTAGAAACAAGACTATGATATGATGAAACTCTCCATTAACGCCAAAGTTGAAATTCTCCTTCTATATCTCTTCCTACTGAAGATATCATAACTTTTCCCATTTTTGGAGAATGAATAGGACATTTTTGCCTTGTCTGCTGCCATATATTTTGTCATTTTTGACAGACAAATACATTAAAATCCACCTGCCTTAAAATGGCATGATGCTAACTGGCAGGCTACGGTTAACAAATGCTGCTCACATATTCGGACTTAACCATATATTTTTAACAAATTTCTGTTTATATCTTATTTGGTTGTATTTGCAACCCAAAAACCCTTTCAAAATTTTGACTAAAGGTACTGTTAGTTGTCATTTTTAGCTGAATCTCTGGTCTGTTACCAAAAAGCTAGTTAGTTTTTTATGCTGCTGCAGTTCTGTTACAACAGTAACAAAAAGTTGTGTCTATGACTTAGGCCAAGCACTCAATAAGAGCAGTGTGTGTGTGTGTGTGTGTGTGTGTGTGTGTGTGTGTGAGTGTGCGTGCATGTTGGTTTGTTCCTTGGTTCATTTGTTAGGTTGCATGTGATACTTCAAGGCACATCACCTATTAGCATTGTGTTAAGAAAATGACACAAAGGGATGCTTTATGCTGTAATATTTTTATGTGCTCAATTGCTTGAGCACATAAAGCACAAGCATACTTGTGTATTTCATTTAAACTCTATCACTGACTTGTGGGATGGAAATGTGTTCTGTTTCTATTTGTCTACAGTGATGACCAGAAGTCTTCCCTCAATATGTGAAGAGGGCTTTAGAAGTTGAAGTGTGACGATTCATAGTTAATGTTGCAGTATGGCTTTGATTTCCTCTTATGAAACAGAAACTGCCCACTGAAAAGTGACATGATTGGAACAAATTGTTTTTTCCACACCGTGACACAGTTGGCTAGGAACAGGAGAATGTATCATCTCACCCTGACTGAGACCTGAATTTTTCTTCTGATGCCCATAGCGCTGCAGCAGAGGCTGTAAAACACAGTGAACTGAATTTCAACAGGTTTTCAGCGCCTTTTCCTTCCACTGGCTCCCCAGCTGCTAATGCAGAACCTGCCTCATTTCCTCTCCTTTTTCTTCCCTCTTTCCCTCTGAGCTGTTCCCACAGTTTCGGGCCTCTCTGGAAGTTCCCCTGCATCCTCTGGAGGGGAGCGGGAGGAGGCCGGAGGAGGGGAGGGGACATAGGAAGGAGTACAGCTTTTCTTGGCTCTGAAAATTTTAGCCTGACTCAACTAGAGCCTGAGAAATCAAAGGGCTGAAAAGTTGCCAGTGATGGTATTTTTCAGCGGCGCTATTGAGCGCAAACCTGACCCAAGCAGTAAAGATAAGATGAAAGTTTAACGATCCCTGTGGGGAAATTCGGTCCTTGCAGCGGCGAAGAGTAATATTAGGATACAGCAGAGAAAAACAGAATATAAATAAGACATTATAGATCCCTCCACAGACAGTTATAACACTAGAGTGGACTTAGTGGAAATATATGAATGAAAATCTATGAATTACAGCGTAAATGCAGAGTGTAAAAAACAGCAGGAGAACAAATTGGTCTCCCGCTATATAACAAATAACAAAATATGAGAATATGAAGAGTGAATTTACAGCCTATATTAGTAAATACATATGTATATCTATGTGTGTATATGTACATTTAAGTGAGAAATTTGGTTTAAAATTGTGTCTTTTAGGTTTGTGCATCAATCAAAAGAGGCAGAACTGATGAGGGGAGGAAAGGAGGATAAAGACGTGTTATATGGGGGGTGTTGAGGTTTAAATTTCATAGCAGTTGGAGGTGCAGTTGATTTTAAAAAGCTCCAGGCTGAAGCACTTTGCTGCCTGGTCATTCGTCAACATGGACACACTACAGAGACGCGGTGGTGAGAGCGCAGGATGTCCAGATAACCGACACACTGTTTCCAACTGAGAAAACAGTTGCTGCACATGTGCTTACCTCCTCTCAAGTCTGCTGCTGCTGGCCTGTGAATAAAAAGCAGGAGGTGAATCTAGATCTTCACTACAGAGAGAGAGGGAGAGAGAGACAGATAGAGAGAGATATTACTCTAGAAACCTCGATGTGCTCTGTTGAGTTTCCAAGTAAAGAGTTTGTTTGCAAAAACAGATAAATGCTATTTCCCGTGGGGAAAAATGTATGCAGTGCTTCCCATAATATACTTTCTAAACGCGAAGTCCAATATTGTGTTGCGTAAGCTAGTATCACCTATGCATTAGCTTGCTAGTCAGATTATTTGATTAATATTGCCTGGGAAAGAACATTGCTTATGGAAATGAATACAGCTGGAGATGTATGTTTTTGCAGACAAACTCATCAAGCATTTTTCTGTGATTTATGTTGCACAAAAATAAAAAAGCTGGGTGGAAATGGCAAATATCAATGTTAATATTGCGCTACAGTGGAAAAAGCAAAAAACATATCCATGGTTTTATGAATGAGGTCATTACAATATAAGTACATTTCTCTGTTTTGCTCTTCAGGCAGCGTGAAATACGGCCAACATTAGCTAACACTAAGCAACAATAACAACACAAATCAATTCTTTCCTTGCAGATGTGTTTACCTGTTTATTGGCTCTGGCCTGGCTAATGGAAACACACCTAAATTGTAATTTACGCAGCTGCTGAGGCAATTTGCCACGCAGAATAAAAATTCACCCACAGTCTCTTTTCAGCAGTCCTCCAACTATCTATAAACAAAGTGTACCTAAGAAGATGGAGCACTATTGTATAGAATCAGTGCATTTTATATGGGTTAGATATTTAAGGTGTGTCGAGATACAAGTAGGAATGGTTTCTTAGACTGGAAATTATGGTGATTTTGGAAAAATTCAGACCATAATTATAAAGCACAGGGAGATTTTTCTTCTTTTGTTGCCAGCAGTGCTGCACAAAATTTCTCCTGGAGTGAGAGAAATAGAGGCAGAAAGAGGGAGTGAACGGTGAAAGCGGCTTGCTGAGAGAGGCAGAGATGACAGAAGGTGAACAAGTGAGCGTAAAAGGCAGTATGGCGTACAGTAAGTGTTAGATTTTCCCACAGCGCTCCCTCTCCCCCCGCCGGGCCGGCCGGCTGCTGGAATAATTACAGTTACTGGTCCAGCGAGAGGCTGAGGACTTGTTACGTTTCCAGTTCCACATTCCCTCCCGTCTGTGTTTACGTTCGCGCTCTCATATCCACTCGGTGTGTATTTTACATAGACCTGCTTCCCCTTCAGCGGCAGAAACCAGCTCAGGCCCGGCCGTGTGCAACATCTGTCCATGCTCTCTTATGTATTTATTAGGCTCTCAGGCCAGGCGAGGGCTTTTCCTCCCCATAGGCAGCACAGCTTCATGTCTGTAAATGATTACTTTGGACTGTTTTCTGTATTCTGTATTCTTCAGCTTTAGTTCTTCCTTTTATGTCATCAGCTTGTTCTTGTTTTGCTCGGACACGCGAGATTTTACAGGCACATGCAATATAAGTGGGATCTATGACAAAACTCTGTATGGCAACATGTCCAACATATGAGAGCACTACATATAACACTTAGACACACGTGTACATACAGGTCAATTTACCATACACATCCTACAATATATTACTGCGCCAATTCATACATACATATAGATAAAAATATACATAAACATTTTTATATCACATTAACTATGGAGAGTATTGTACATTACACATTACACACATGACAGATGGACGGTACTACCATGTGATCAATAGGAGTTTAAGTCTTTGGAGAGATTCAGACATTCAGTTTGACTCACAGTTCACTGGCTGCTAATTTGATTTAAGAACAATTTATGTTTTGTTTTTTTTGCATGATTCAATTTGATTCAGGTTAGTAAACCACAATTTGATTCAGTGCTTTCAACCCAAACTTTATATTTATTAAATAAACGTGCAATAATGTAAGACAGTCCTTTTTCTTCTGAAATGTAAAATAATCTGACAAAGGAATTATTTATTCTAAAAAAGACATTGGCAAAAAAACTGCAATTAATAGCATTCTATTAGATTACCACATCTTTTTTTGTTTATGAATCGTCAGTGATTTGACTCAGAGTATTTCAGATCGACTGCGTCGTTGTTTACATATTCATGTGTTAAGTGAGTTATATTTCCACTAAAGTGAAGTTATATTTCTCTGTTTCTGTTTGTGTCTGCAGGCTGAACAGTGAGGGCAGCGGACGATGCTCTCCTGAATCGCCCCGCTGACGACCCCCCT
>OMKZ01027452.1:0-28938 GCA_900302535.1 Neoniphon sammara
TTCTCCGGAAACTTTTTTGATTATGTTATGTTGACCGGAAGTACTCTGACCCTCTGCTTGGCTGTTACATCACACTCAGGTTTATTTATGAGGTTCTAATGCCAGAAAGTGCAGAGATTCACAAAATGCACTAACTCCCAACCAGCTTCCCACCTCGAGCACTGAACTCACCTTCTCGCTCCATGCCCACAACCCAATGCCAAGGAACGCCACTCCAAGTAACTGAAAGAGAGAGGGAAAGTAAGGTTCAGAGAGACAGAGGTTATTTTGCTGTGATAGACTGTTGCGAAACACCACATGCAAGCCTCCCTTACCCTTGGCTGTCTGTCATCTAAAAAGACCTTGGAACTTCCAGGACAAACATTGCAGAAATACACAGAGAAACCACAGAGAGATTTTCCTGGCAAAGCTCCATTGCTAAATATTTCTTGTCTAAGGTTTGATGCGTCAATGGGGGACTTCTCCACTAGGAAGCATCTTTAAAGCGTGAAAGTGTGAAAGTATAATGACTGTTTAAGTTCCCCTTGCAGTGTGGGACTTTTTCAACCAGAATCCATGATTTGTAAAATCAGACATGTAGGAATTGATGTGTTTATTGTATTTTCTAATTGGCTAAACTCACAAAATAGAGGGCTTGTTATTCTGGTATAAAAACCTGAAGACAAAATATTTAATGAGATGAACATTTTATGAAGCAATTTAACAATAATATTTCACTAATCACATGTCTCAGCATGGGACAATTCTTGGTTCGCTTTTGTACTTTTTGTTTCATTTTGGATACCAGCTACAGAGACCGATGAAATAAGCCTATTTACCTCCCAAGCCTTACGTTTTATAAGTTTTACCTCTTGGATCAGTAGGATAAAGAAAAATGCAGCACTGAGTTTATGTGTCATAGTTTACAATTGTTTATGTGTCATAGTTTACAATTGTTTATGTGTCATAGTTTACAATTGTCCATCACTCACATATCAATCCACATATAGAACTCTGTAGGTGTCAATATCCAGTACAAGTGGAATGCAATCTGATTTAGTTCTAACTTCAATTATTTCTGGAACAGATATATAACAGATACATAATAATTATGTTGCTGATACTTTCACCCTTTTCAAATGGGTAAATGAATAACAGGTGAGCAGGTCAGTACAGCACACCATGGTTGTCGGAGAGCCTTTGATCGCTTGGAGGTCCATGCCCACTGAAGAGGTGCCAACATAATTACTGGCCTGGCTTTATCAAACGCCAAGACCACAGGAAGGCATGCCAACCTTTCTACTGTGACACAGAAATTAAGAGGTATAGTCAACCAGCCAGTTTTCCAAAATGCTGGGACCTTAAAACCACATGATGAGGTTATAATCAGCTGGACCTATCCAGCCCACTGGGCACCATGCACGCCACAGAGCACTGGTTCCCACAGTGGGACCTCTATATGTCCTTGCAGGGGTTCCAGGTGGTCCCAAGCACATGAGGAAGTGATTAATTTCACTCACTAGAGGTCAGCACAGTAACAGAATGACTGACGATGACTGCTGTGATCACAGGTTGCACTGCACCCTCTCCACCTACACAGTATGGACAGTTATGCAATTCTATCACAATCATAACAGGATAGAGGCATTTCCTCCGATGAGGGTCCTTTGGGAGATGCTGTTACAGTGGAGGTCTGCGGTTGAGACACGATAAAAGTTAGGGAACCCCTGTCTCAGAGCAAAAACACCTTCCCTTTTCACACTGATGCTGGCTAGAGAGCAAAAACAAAAGCTTGCCGAGGAGTGATACTGGGAGCAAGTGCACATACAGGAGTAACGCTGTTTCAGTGATGTAATCATCTGTCTCCCATGAAAATGAACGGAAAAAGAGAAGGCCAAAACTCTTTCACCTACTGGGAAATCAAAAGGTATTGTGTTGAACGGGAACGGCATCACAATCTGTTAAGGTCATAACAGGCCCAGAGTCGCAACCAAATATGGGGACTTACCCAGAAAATTATATTGAATCCAAATATGAAATACTTGATGCAGCAGCTGACTTCGTGAGCCTTGAAATGCTTTCCTGACATCATTTGGCTGTATTTTCACCAATGTCGCCCGTTGTAGTAAGGAATCACATCTATGGTCCTCTGTTTGAGAGCTGGTTGTGGAAACACCCTTTATTTTTGTGGCTCGACAAATGCGGCGTCAAATGTTTTAGCGTTTAATTGTAAACAGCATCTTGTATCTCCGTTGACAAAGGTGTCGACGAGGCCGGAAAGGAGCGGGATCCCGTTGAAGTGTCCCTCCGAGATGTGGCTCTATTCCTGATAAAAAATCTCAGAGTATAACGGTAAAATAAATCCACTGAACTCAACCAGATTAAAGCCGCTAGTCCTCTATCTGATCCATAATCTAGACATGGCTGTTATTCGATTGACTTCTTTGGGCACCAATGGGCGTCCTTACTAGATAGAGGAGGCGGGACTTCCTCTCTGCACTTTCTAGGCATGATAGTTGACCACAACATTTTTTGTAAGAGGTGAAAGTACATTTACTCAAGAATAAATTGTTTTTAGAGTGTTTTAATTTTGTAAGAAATACTTTTACTCCACTACATTTCAGAGGGTAATATTGTTTACATTTATCAGACAGCTGTATGTAGGCCTAGTTACTAGTAACTTTGCAGAATTAGGTTTTACATGCAAAACATGAGATAAGCTATAAACGATACTGTTTGGTATACTGTTGGCAAGAATATAGATGTAGGTTGATTACCTTTTCCTAATATGCCTGCTCTTTCTACAATTGCAAGTGACCTTGGCCAGTGTGTTTTACTTAACTGGACAGTTCTTTAAAAGGCATTTTGTCTTGAAGGTCAGGCAATATAGTTTATTTTTTATTTTATTAATTTTAGCCTATTTCATTTTATTATATTGTAATATTGATGTCCGCACAAAATGTCAACAACCAGCTTTTCAGCTTTGTTTTTTGTTTTTTAATGGCTGATAACTTAGTTTTTAATTGGTAAATCTTCTGTTTGCTGATAAGGACATAAATTCACTTCCACCAAGCTTACATGTTTGTTTGCATCACTGATTCCTATCATGTTTTCCTTGAGCCACAGACACACAGACGCCTCTACGACAACATCATGTTCTCCATACTTCCTTTAATGGTGACGGGACGTAAAAAGAAAGCGGTGCAGTTACTTTCCAGTGAACTCATGGCGTTTCTGAGGTTCGCTCCCTGTGCATAGATTGAGGTATATAAAAATCAACTGGATATGGGAAAATTATGCCCTCTGGTGGCACAAAGTTGAATCAGCACTGCAATGATGAGTGTCAGTCTCAGTTGAACGAGATTTCAACACAATTCAAGAGATGATGAGAAAAGAGCTCTGGCTCCATGTGAATAGTCCTACAGAAAGTGTTACAAAATGTGCAGTACGTTTTTGACAGACAGGTTGTTTTGGGGATTTCATGTAAGTACCTTGGGTGAGTAACAAAGAAAACATAAGTCTGAGTCATATTGAGTATTGGCAGTTTATTGCATAACATAAAGTACTAATATTGTCAAGTTACAAATATTTGACTACAAAACTGGATAAATTATGAAAATAAATATTTCTGTGCAGCTTGTCTGCACTGCTATTGTATTATTCTATCATAATCATACCTCATGTCAAAACAAATAGCATGATGCAAAAGGTAGCATTAAACAGTGTCCTGTTCAAACACAAATTCTTTCATGTGATTCTAAATTTGTTACAAATTCTTAAAAATTCTTAATGTAGTTCCTCAAACTTGATGTTAATCAAGTTTTATATAGTTTACTATATTCTACATCATAAAACACCCCTCCTGGCTTTGATCATATACATATATAATTCAACAGCATTTGCAGCACAATGTAAGTATTCTCTGGCACTAGAAGTACTTCCTTGTCATTGTCAAAAAAAAGTCCCCAAGTTTCTTCTGAATTGCATACAAAAATTCTGGGAAATCCTGTTATCAGAATGGTTGCCAAACAAATGTATTAATAATACAACATTAAAATAATTCAGCCTTTAGACAATTGCTGCAATTTTGGTTGTGCTTTACTTAGAAAAATATAAATATTTCATTTGGCTAAACAAAATACTTCAGGTAGTTAAAAATAATTCACAATCTCAGGAAAAATAGTTATATTGTTTCCTTCTATGTTAATTGTAACCCTTCATGTGTGCATAACGTGTATCAGGTTTAAACTCCCAAAAACACAGAGGAGGAGTTTCTTCCATCCCTAGCAGTAAGATATTAAGAAAACAGCTTGAAGCAGTTTCAACAACACATAAAATGATGGTTGAGATGAAAAAGCTTTGGTGATCCTTCAATTTGAGGTTTTAGTGTTTTGCTTTACAACAGCCAAAGTCCTTCCCTTTCAAATTCTACACACAGAATATCTGTATTCAGTTATGCCTAAGTAACAATGATAATTAACTCACTCCGTTTGATATTCAATTCAGACAGTATAGTATCTCCCCTATTAGAGCAAAATGTGAATAAAATCAACAGTTTATGAGAATGCAAAGTGAGTACATCTAATACTAAAACTGCTTGATGAAGGCTTTTTGCACAATCTAGTCATAGTTAACAGGATGGAAAATACAAAGTCCAACATACAGAGTCTAGAATAAAAGTTTTCACAATCCACTAACTCTGAAGACCACAGTATTTGATTGAGATGTACCGTGGTTTGCAAAATCTGGAAATCTATACTGAGGCTAGAACTCTTCTAGAATTAGAAAAGCATGCTAATTCTTTTATTGCCTAACACTGTGATGAAAGGTGCATGAGCAGAAATGAATGTTAGTGCTATGCACTATATGGAGCATAGTGGTGCAAAGGCTTTGAGAAACATTCTTCCCTTTTGTGCAAAATATGCAATTGTCTCCTTGAAGAGTCAATTATATTTCACTTTGCACAGCAATACAAATTGTAAAAGAACACTGCTGACAATTTACCGTGAGGAACTTTTCACATTTTGTTCAACTTTTCTATTTAAATAGCAAATTTTTGGCCAGTATCAAAAGGTACCTGTGCATTCCAGACGGTAATGCAGATCCCAGTCATGATATGTTTGTATGACACACTTCCTTTGCAGATAATAGTATATTAGATTATGACTAACTAGATGATAACTAAATATGTACAGAAAATTATTAAATATGTTTATAAAATACTATCCTGAACAATCACACTGGTGTGCTGGTAATCAAACATGGAACACTCACAACAGCGAGAAATCTATTGTATTTCTAATGGAACCTTCTGATTTTCACCGAAATGCCTGTTTAAACAGAGGGAAAGGTATAAGGGCCTGAAGCCATTATCTATTCAAAATAAATAAGGCTTTACACAAATTACCTTCTGAAAAAACTCCTAAAATACCTTATAAACCACCGAATAGCAGCCTGCTGATTGGAGCATATTGAGATTGGCAAAGCAATATCACACGGAGTTTTAATGCATCATGCATTAATCACAGTTAACGTCTCCGGTGTTCATTGTTTTTAAACATGGTGTCATAATGACCAGACTGCATCTATAAGATGCTGTGATTACGTTTATAAGGCAATATAATACTGTATAAGGAAGTTTTCTGAGTAACCATAAGGTGTAAAGACAAAACTTTGGAGAACCTTAAAATGCATATAAACTCGTGATTTCACTCAAAACAGATTGCATGATCTCTTATACAAAGCCTGAGAACTTATTTGGTGCACCAGAAGAAACACATTGTAAAAGTTTTCTTGGCTTTGATATTGCGTCACTTATAAAGTCACTTTAGGTCACAAAGATAAATGACTTTGGGACACATTTTGTGCTTTGATAGAGTTGCATAAACACTGCTGTGTAACAGACCAGAGACGAGAAAAGGAGAAAGGTAAAGGTAAACCCTTATCACAGGCTGAAATGTGCATCATCTACTGTAGGTCATCAAGTCACAAGAGCACAACCTCACAGACATAGTGGCATATCTTGTGCCCGTGTTGTTGGAGCACATCCTGGTGAGACGTGCTGAAGCACAAGAGGCAGAGCAGACTTAAGTCACCTTGATAGAAGACTTCTTGTGGACACACAGCAAGGTGACATAGGGCACCCCAATAAAGGCCCATTTCTCATTGGGCCAGAACATGATGACAGGACCTCGCTCCGGGGCCTCGGTTGCCACGTCAAAGTAGGCGAAGCAAACGCAACCCAAGTAGGAAGCCAGACAAATGAGGATGTGCCTGTGTGGGTGAGAGGAGTTTGAATAAACCAGACGACTTGAGAAATGACTCACTAAATATATACAGGTATTTGCAGGTGCAGGATGTAGTGACAAATAGCTGTGGAATATTAAAAAACATGCTTAGCAGTCTATTTTTGGAAAAATTATGTCCCTTTTAGTACCAATAGAATGCACAAATTGCCCAAATATGTTCACCTTAACAATGTCCCTTACTGTCTTTATTTTCAGTTGGTTTTGAACTCACCAAGCACAGTGTAAGTAGGGAAAGTTGACAGAGGACCACATTTCACAGAAAATCCTGTCACTGATCCAGCAAAGGAGAGCCAGTGCCCACCAGATCCCTGAGATCAGGCCCAGCTTGAAGACACGTGGGTTTTCACACCTGCAATGACCAAACACAACTGAGAAATGCTTACAACTGTGGAAAAAAAGAAAAAAAAAACAGAACAGTGGGAGAGGAGCCAAGAATAGATTTGAAATAGTGCTGGTGTTCACTTGTTCATACATATTATCAGCATAATCATCACCATTACCACTTTTGAAGCACATACATCAATTTGGCAAATGAATCAATTGATCTTCTGCATTTTCCATTTCAGTTCACTGAATGTGCTTGTTCTCATAGGTGCAAACTTATGTGGTGCATCTCAGTACGCAAGAGTTCAAATGAGGAGTTCATTTACATTTTGGTGGGCGAACTGAAAGCACGACAAAGCAAGATAAATACTTGTTAACAACTCATGTTGAACATGACACCTCAGTATCAAATGATACTGTTTACAGGGGGTAATGGAAGTAAATTTAGCTTGAAAACCAACCTCAATTTAACATGTCATGTATGAAACTGCTATCAGTGCTAACTGTACTCTCTTAAATTGGCTTGAAAATTTTAGGGGAAAAGGATTTTCTCATCCCTCCTCTTTGAAAACTGACTGAATTGTGACCCAAGTAACATGTTCTCTAAGTATATTGCATAAGTGTCTTCTATTGGCCACACCACTGACCCAGACGGACATGCACTGATCCAGAGTGGTGATAAGCTATTCTTAGTCCTGTCTTCCTTAGACATACCAGTCACAGCCCTGCAGCTGGCCAAGGGAGACGCCAACTGTCAAACAAACAGGCAGGGAGGCTAAATGTTCATTAAAATTGTGTTGATGGTGCAGTACAGTGACACTGAGAGCAGTGGATGAACTCAAATGATTTTATCGGGTATGTGGGATTTTAATTTGAATTGACCTTTGCCTGTCTTATGGACAGCACAGCTAGCCAGGGCAGTTAGTGCACCATCACGGTAAGCTGTCTGTGTCTTGCTTAATCGGTCCCAAGAAGAAGAACCCACTCTGCTGTCATGGTTACTCATCAGCCACAGGAAGTGCAAAAATAGAGACATGAAGTGCAAATAGCACATCTTTCAAAAAGGAAACAAGTTGCTTAAGTGTCATAAATATTATATCATAGGTGTTGGTTGTTTACATTGGCTAAATTCACAGGGGAGGGAATCCTGAGTCTGCACCAGGTACTGAATCAGCATGGCAAACACAGGCACGTCTTAAATAGAACTTAACATAAAGTAAACCATTACCTCTTGCCAACAAACACAAACTGACAAAACCAACGCCACACAGAGGATGTCTGGGATACTGTGACTATCAGTTGAAAACTGAAGGATATAAGATAAGAAGTGTCTATGATATGCAAACGGAGCCCCTCAGTGTGTGTGGTGGGGAGAGTTGACCGTTAGAGGCAGAGATAACTGAATGAAAGACCAGCTTGTCTATCTAGGGTGGAGCTCCACTCTGTAGCTTCTCTCAACTCGAGGGAATAGAGAGGAAGAGACACTATGGGATCAGAGCAGCACAGCAGGCAACGGCATATAGATTAGTTGGAAGATAACTCCTCTGGATTGGCTTAATGATTTATTATATGACCTTATGATAGTACAGCTTAATTCTTGATTAAACATCATCAAGATGAAATAATGAGCAACAAATACATTGCATAGCCTTGTTGATATGTATAAACGGACATTTTGAAATTATCCTCAGCTACTTGAAATGTAAAAAAATGATCGTGAGATGAGAAGCTAATGCATTCAGCACTGCAATAAGTAGTATATTTATACCCTTAGATGCTGACAAAGTGATTTGTACCAATGGAGAGCTTTTCTTCGTAACCTTGAATATTTAACTTCATCTACAGGAAAATGTGAGAAGAAATGTTTGAGCAGGACTGTAATTAATAAATTTACTCTAACATAAACATATAATTTTCAAACATAATTTCAACATTATCACTGTTCTTGCTGTTTTGTTAGCCCTGCCCTTCATAAATTACCAGCAAAAAACTCTCGCTGGTATTACAGCACTAATAATTCCAGTTTATGTATTGTTTGTAATGGATTCCCTAAACACCAAACCAATTGTTTTTGTCAAATCAGAGGTGATGTGAACAAGGGCCAGCGGCCCTCCTGTAAATAAACTTGAAAATAGTTTGTCCTATCTGAGGGCAGCAGTCCATCAGCCAGGGCAACAGGAACTCTCACCCACTTAGCAGAACAAAAACAAGCGGCCAATATAGATGACTGGCATTGGCTGTTATGTCAAGAATTAGAAACAGGTTGAACAATAGATGACTTAAGGCTACAAGACCGAAGGTGGTGAGTAAGGGTTGTGGGAAACGGAAACAACAGAGCATGCCTCCACATTACTGTGTCAGAGGCGAGCATTAAGGACACAAAGCAAGTACACAAATATACAGCAGACACGCGCGCAAACATGAGCGTGAATGACTTTGTGTTTTTAATAACATTCTTTCACATTGTAAATCCTTAAGAATAGGGAAGGAAAGGACGACAGCATATTATGGCAGTCAGTGTAAGTACAATAGGCCAAAGGTGACATGTAGACAGCAGCCACCTGCTCCTTGTCACGTTTCGTCCAACCAAACACTACAGCAGCCTCTTCCACCAAATATCTCACTTTTGTCCAAAGAGGAGAAGCTAATCACTGAAATCAGCTGCTGTAATGTTTGGCTGGGACGAAAACCTGCAGACTCTCGGCCCTGCATGGCACACGACTGCCCACCGCAGGTCTAGTGAATGAAGTTTGCTGTTTGTACATGGAAAAAACGGACAAACATCTCTCATTCACCCACACACGCTCACTCCCAAACACACAAATACCTCTTGCCTTTAAGAGCACAAAAGACCCACTAAACCCAATCACTAACCTTTTGAGCTCTGTAATGAGCAGTGCAGTGCAGGGGATGCCCAGGGTCATTAGAGACAATGAGTTCACAACAGGCTTAACAAAGGCCAACCCAGTGGTAATCCCTGACAAGATGCCAATGACCACTTTGAACCTTGACCTAGATGGGAAGAGCAAAGCAAGGCATGGCAACGGTCTGCAGCAATTTTGTGTTCTATGAATAGCATGAAAAATGCAAGAAGAATGTAGGCATGACACAAACTCTTTCCAGAATGCAACTGTGAATTTGTGCAAAAATTGTGATTCTTGTCAGGTTACTGTGATCGCATTAAAAACATACTGTAGTTCAGAAGGTAGATAATCAAGCAGTGTGTTAATGAGCTACAAATTTAATAATAAAGGCCTTGAAATTTGGTGAGACAGCTTGAGGTGAAGGGGCAGCTTCAGTGGCTCTGTGACAATGAAAAGAGAAGTCACGACATGTGATGCAGCTTTTACTGGTGTCAGCTATCTTCAACAGGCCTATTATTAAACAGCAAGGCCATAGCCATGTGAGCTCAACAAATGAACCTACTAAACAAAGAAATATTACAAAAATGGACAAAGGTGATGTCTGTCTCATAATGAAACTGATTTAACCAAAGTGAAGAAACTTATTGTGATTAGTTATAGTGAAAATGACAGTGGCTTCTTTTGTGTGGAAAAAGGATGCATCTATTTAACGTGACCACACAAGATACAACACTACATCAGAGGTTTCCAGCCATATTCTATCAAGAGACGTGAGCATACATGTTTTCATTCCAACCAACTGCAAGACCAGCTGATTTCACTGATTAGTTCCTCTTCTCTGTTTGAAGCTGTGCTAATCAGCAGAATCTGCTGCTTTGCTGTTTTGCTGTGATGAAAATAACTTATAAGCATACACATGGCTCTCAGCAGCACATGGCTGGAGATCACCGCACCACATAACTGCAGAGAGACATTAGCCTTCCATTTAGCCTAGATTTTATTTTTTCAGCACGATTAGCTAAAACAAGTTACCACCAACACATGTTTACACCTACATTGGCTAAGGAGAGTTATGAACTTCTAAAAGCAGGCATTTAGTAGCAGTGCAACGTACCGATCCCTCCTGAACATCCTGGGTAGGTATCTCTTGGGGAACCACATGCCAATAGCACACATGAGCACCCATAAGATGGCCAACTCATCCAGCATCTGGCCCAGGAAGCTGAGGGTGGCATGAAAATATGTTGATCCAATACCTGTGTGAGAGAAGAAATCATGGGAATACAAAGAAAAGAATGACAATGAACATGTTAATGGCTACAATACATTTCATGTAGGTCTATTATGAGAGAACCTATCACCTTGCAAACTCAAACTTGATCTGATTAGGAGCAGATCTGATAGAATCCTTTGAAAATAATTTTAAAAATACATATATATGAGAAAAGATTTGTGTAAAGTCATGTAGCATGCTATTTCAGCACGAATGATGGGCAAGTGGTTTATACAAGGAACTAAAAACTATGAGGGGTGGGTCCAGAAGTGTGTAATTTTGCTCATTATACTGCTGGCCTGCTCAACTACTTGACCAATAACAAAAAGTAGGGTTCACTTGCTAATTGGTGATGGAAAATGCAACCAAACCAATAAAAAACTGCAACAGAGTAACAATTTCACCTGTGATTCTCACCAGTTCAAAACACACTACAGGTGAAAAAATGTCTACATATCATTAGTGTCTATTTTTTTTAGGGTGCTGGAACCCATTACTGCAAATACAGGTAGGTAACTGATGTCAAGGCCAGATTTAAGGTGTGAAGGGGCTGGATATGACCGCCTTTCACTCATCTATGTAACTCGAGGGCAAAAACAAAGCAGCTTTTCCCATTTCTCAGTAAGTTACAAAATTGAAGTGATGCTGACAGATAAAGTACCTGCTGCTGGTAGTTATTTTGATCTCGGCCTTATTATAGGTAGTGCATTCAAATTCTGTGTAGGATGGAACATTCGGTGCCCTTCTGTTATCAGGGTTCAACAGACTTAATTTTATCAGCATAATCTGTTTTCATAAGAGGCACTACAGGGGATTTGTACATTTTAAAGAATTTCATCAAAAGGTGCTGTCTACATTGCAACCATGGCTTAGCTATTTTACAAAGACTGTCCACATCACCAACTTCAAATTTTCATGTAAACGCTCTACATGAAAATTCAGAGCATTGGCAGGCAAAGCATTCTACACAACCTCTCTGGAAAACACTCGGCTGAGAGCTGAGGCCAAGGTGGGATCAGAGTAAGCAGCTGGATGTTGTTTTCATGCCAGAACATATAGCTTTGTTTTCCTGTTCAGGTCAAAGGGCATCCCAACAGAGACAGCAGAGAGGAGAAGGAATCATGTGAGCCCATGCAAGAGTTTTTCAGTTGTATCATCCCAGAAACCTGTTAAAAAGTGATTTCTGAGTCGATACAACTCAGACTTTCTAAGCCACAAACAAAGGCATTTCTGGCCTAGGACGAGGTGACAGAACAAGAAACACTAGGTGTCAAATGGTATGAGGAGTCTAACCTCCCTCATGGCCCACAGATGTTCTCAGTATATTTGTTATCTGAGGAGACGTGGGACTTCCCTCACATGAAGAGATGAGATGAGATAAAAGTTTCACTGTTAATTGCCTAACTTTGGATTGAACCCATTTCTCATGCAGCTCTCCCAAAAGAATGTCTGCGTCTGTCTCACATATGCAAATTCTTCACAACAGCTGTTCCCTCTTTCTGACATCTACTTCTACGGTCACTGCTCAGGAAAAGAGGCAGAGGGAAATGTCTCAGGACAGCCTGTCTATCTTTGCTGACAGTGCAAGTGCGGTGTTTTCAGTACAGAAGTGAAGAGGCCCAGGACACGTTATCTCTCTCACTCTCATTTACATACAGTAATACTATTCAAAGTAGTGTCAGGCAAAAAAAAAACATTCAAAAGACTTATCCGTCCAACCAATTTTGTCATAAAACATGTTTTAAAAGAGGGTAAGATGATTCAGAAAAAAATCTAAAGTTAGAGCAAAGAGCTGTGACAGAGGCCACAGTAGAGGGTCTTTAGCTGGTTAGTGTGAACACCCACATGCATGATTCAGAACAAAGTTTTTTTTCCCTAACATTCAGTCAAATTAAGATGACGTCCCAAAGGTCTCACGTGTCTCACATAAAGATGAACAGATGGATAAGTTATAAAAGGTCATTATTACAATGTGCAAGGGAACTTACCAACTACAACTAGTAGAATCCATATGAGATATATCCCACTGTTGAAATGTGTTGCATATTGGCGGAACAAGCACATTAATATTGGCGGCAAGATAAAAAACAGAATGTTGCTGATCTGAAATGATAAGAGAAGAAAAAAATGTAAGCAAAAAAAAAAAAAAAAGAAGTCACATTTGACTACACATAGTAAATGACATCTTTGTCAAAAGTGCACTCAATAATATCAATTTAGTGTGCCTCTCTTTAGTAAAGTTACAGGCAGCAGGAATAAAGAAAAACTGTAAAATACTGCTGACCCCAATAGTAAATAACATTATATTCTCGATATTTTATTTAGGCTAGCAGCAGATAATAAAACTAGAGGCAAACTGTTGAAAGTCAGTATAACTCAGGCTATATTTTAATATTAATATTAATATTCAAATGTGTGCTCGCAGCAAATGATTGGGAAGCAATGCCATGCAGAGACGAACAAAGCCATGGAAGCCGTGGTTTCTATCAGCCATAGCTATGACTGTATAAGCAAAACAAAAACAAAACAGAAACATGGTGAGCTACAGACAAATCCAACGACAGCAACCGACCGTGTTATAAAATTCGGCGATGCTGGGGTAAATGAGATAATTGCCTTCACACCAGTCCACCTCGGAGCTGCCAGCCTGCAACTGGTCCCAAAATACAGGATTAACGTTACTCATGTCTCGACTAGTTCTTGCGGATGGACAGTGCAAGCAGGACTCTCCGCCGTCACTGTTAGCAATCGAGAAATAAACAGTCAGTTGCTGCCGCTTGGTTGATCAAGCACTAGATCTTGCCGTTTGAGACCCTACGCATATTATAAATCCAACGGTGCGAGGTGCTAAAGAAATCGTCGTGGAGTTGCATTTTAAACCAATGTCCTTCCACAAAGCCAGCTTCAGCTTGTCGTGACGCTCAACCCCGTGCGTTGACAGCGGCTCACTGTAATCAGCGAGGGTCCAGATGAAGCAAGATGCTCCACCCCCCTCTCCTGCCGTCTTCGCTTTAAATCTCGCTCTGTAGAAACACCCGACCACACCGTTTTAGGTTGTGAATCAACAACAGTGTCTCATATTTTGTCATATATTGTCTCCGAGGGGGGCTTATTCGATTTATCAATATGACGGCGTTAAATCATTAATTCAAAACCTCAACATTAATATGTCTGATATCAGTTATGAACAATTATGAAAAATACTGCCTGAATTAGCTGGTATATATATATGCAGACAGTTGTACGGATGTGTGAGATGATTTCCGATCTGGCGGACAAAGACGCTGAAACAGATATCTATCTTCACATGGCTGTTATTTACTGCAATCTCTGGTACCTTGGGGCAGACGCAGGCGCGGTGGCGTTCAGATGAAACAAATATCTTCTTTTTGTTGTTACTGATAATAATAAACCTGCTTGGCTATTTCCCCATACATGTGTAGGGTATAATTGATTTTCTGTTTGTGTCGTGGGTTTTTGTAAATGGCATACATCACTAATTTTAATAAATAAATGAATTGATGAGGAAATTTACTGTCTTCATTTTCAGGTATTTATTATGATCGGGTTTTGCTTGTTGGTGTCAACGCTTCCGGTGCGAAATTAGTTTATGTTCTGCTTGAATTTTATTGATAAACTTCAGTAAACCCAGGTGTTTGTTAATATCGCGATAGCTTTTCGAGGCTATGTGAGACAACGAGGCGGATATCCGGTCTCTTTTCGGTGGCGGACCGTCGTTTGGTCGGTTTAGCAAAATGAAGGTACAAGTTCCCATCAATCTATTTATTTGTACAAAGCCATTTTCGTTTAAATATTCCAATACGATTGAAGTCCAGACTCTGAACTTTAGAGGGATCCGTTTTGTTGTATTAATCACGGCTCTGATTCTCACGATGCTTATTGATTAAATACAGAGTTAGCAATGACTGACTGTTGGCAAGCGAACTCCAGAAAGATGGCTACCCACTAGGAAAAATGTGCACGTAGTTGAAGCCTTAGTTACTTAGAATTAAACGTCTCCAAGTTTTGTTGTTACTTTAATGGAGGTGGTATCCAGAACTAGTGTGTTGCTCTAGCAAAATCATTTCGGTGTCAGGTCAGCTAGCAAGTTTAGGAATCCCAACCGGCGGCCATGGGAGCTAACGCTGGTGTCGTCCTTCTGACACATGCTAACTTAGCTAGCTAATGGCAGTTACATGTTTTATTGGTGTTTTCCCCCCTCTAATTCTTCCAATGTGGTCCATCTGGAAAGACTAGCTAGACAAGCTAGTGACATTGCCCCAGTAACTTACCGTGTTGTAGATCTGTGTTTAACCATCTTCTTACAGACAGGTAGAGTTGAAATACCACTAACAGTAACTGTGTTGGTCTCTACATAAGCTATACTAATACAGCTATTCTTTTGCAGCTGAACATCTCATTCCCCGCTACTGGCTGTCAGAAGCTGATCGAAGTTGATGATGAGCGTAAACTGCGCACTTTCTACGAGAAGCGTATGGCCACTGAAGTGGCAGCCGACCCTCTGGGAGATGAGTGGAAGGTAAGCAGTTTCTCTAACTCCTATCTCCTTAGACCTCATGCCTCTTTGTGAGAAACTTTGGCTGCCCATTAGATAGGATGTACCTGGAGCACATGAAAATCTTGATTCTGCACACCAGTAGACCCTTCCTGACTTGTCTGTAGTCACTAAGGGGGGACAGTGTGTTGCCATAGTATTTGCAGAGCTGCTTCACCAGATGCGACCTGATCTTTACAATGACTGGTTGAACTGCAATGCTCTCTCAGCTTTTCCCTCCGCAAACAGTCTCAAAACCAGATACTTCTAATTGGTGCTTCAGCGGTAATGCTTTTTTATATCAGTCTCAATGCGTATTATTGTGGAAAACCTTAAAAACAACTAGAAATCCTTGATTTGGCAAATTCCACTGATAAAGGCATGGGCCCGGATGCCTTTGCGCGTTATATCCACTTAAGGCCCTCTTCTTTATCCAGAGAACCTTTTTTCCCCAAATTTGAGTAATTTCAAAATGCAGTCTTTCAGAGAACTTAACACACATTTTCTGCTCTGCTCATGTGTATTGTGTCAGACTCTGCATTCCACTTTCCCTACAAACCAGTAAAGAAACCTTGTTTCTTCCACTTCTCCAGGGTTATGTGGTGCGCATCAGCGGAGGCAACGACAAGCAGGGCTTCCCCATGAAACAAGGTGTGCTGACCCACGGCCGTGTGCGCCTGCTGCTCAGCAAGGGCCACTCCTGCTACCGCCCACGCAGGACTGGTGAGCGCAAGCGCAAATCCGTCCGTGGTTGCATCGTTGACGCCAACCTCAGCGTTCTCAACTTGGTCATCGTCAAGAAAGGTAACAGGTTTCAGCTTGTCCATTCCCATCGTCCGATTCAAAACAAGATTTTGACCGAGATCTTTCACAAACGAAGAAGAGTCTTTTATAACTCAGAAAGATATTTAGGATTATATAGTGTCACTCATCTGTCAAATGTCACTCGTCTGAATCCAGACTCGATATACACAGTTACAGACTGAAATAAATGATTGATATGAATAAGTAGGCATCTTTTGTACATTTCTCAATTATTGATAATTCCATATTATCAATAGTAAAGTTATTGAAAAGTGGAACCATACAATGAGGAACATGCTCCAGTCAGTATGACATGTTAAAAAGGTGAAGCCAGGAGTGACACGTGTCAGAAGTGAGGGACGTGGTTGTATGGAGCAGGAGCCGATAAATAGGAAGAAGAATTAAAATGAAGAGCAACTCCGTTCTGAAAGACAACTGAAAAACAGCAAAATCACTTGTGGTCTAGACTGAGGTTGATACATCATTCATACATGATTTCAGGCTCAGCTACTCTGACCCACTTGCGACACCTAAAACTTGCATTTAGGAATATCTAAAAACATACTCATTGGGAAATTTGTGTTTATGGCACACCAGTAGACCCTTTCTGACTGGCCTGTAGTCATTAAGGGGGGACAGCGTGTTGCCAGAGTAACTGCAGAGCTGCTTTACCAGATGCGACCAGACCGTAACCATGGCTGGTTGAACTGCAATGCTTTCTCATTGTCTGTACTACAATTGTGCCGATGTTCAGTGTCATCAGACATCAACAATAGGCTGTACCTGTGACCTTTTCAAGTAGAGCATCCCCCACCCCATTCGGTATGGAGCCTATCCCAGCATATTGTGGGCGGAAGACGGGATTAGAAATCAAGACCTTTAATTTTCTGTTGATTTATTGAAAATTGTGCTTTTTGAAAATAAAACCCAATGCACAATTTTAGTTCAACATTGATTTGTTTTGCTACATATTCTTTAATCTGCTGTGCGTGTGACAGCAAGGTGTAGGGATCTGGAGAGTAGCAGTGTTTGTTCAGTTCTCCACAATGAGCAGTTTCATTTTAGGGAGAACATGATAACAATTTTGGTAGTTGAAAATAACAGTTTGATGCCAGATTTGATACGGCGAAAAAGAAATTCCACTGAGCACACATTAAAAACTTTGTAGCCTGAACATTAACAAGTAAACACTTGTTTGTCAAGTTTTAAAACAGAAAGGCTACATTAGAATAAGGAGACTTAGTTATGAGAGCACTGAGGAGCCACTGCATGAAATGTCCTGCTGTTAACAGCAAATACAGTGGTATTATGTGCGCATTTTGATTTACAGTCATAAGTATGACTGCAACTTAAGTGTTTCAGGTATATGAAGATATTGGTTAAGGCTAGCGACACATTTCTTAACGAACACTTTGCAATGAATTATGAGGCTAACTTAAGCTCAACGTTAACTAAAATTCATGTTTGAACTCTTTGCCAAATTGGTTGTATTTCTTCTTTTTGTGTGAAATGGCAGAATAACATGTTTTGCAGAATGGTTTTTGAGGATCAACAGTACTCTTATCTGCCTGAAAAGTGAAGTATTTTCAGACTTAGCTTTTTCCACTTTTCCTGTCGACAAATCTTAGTGGAGGCTGCAGCGCTTTTGTACCAGCTGTGAAGTTGGTTTGGTGCCAGTGGGCATTCCCAGTTTTGTCCTCTGGGTGCATTCACATGACTCTGGAGTGAGATATGAAGTAGCATCAGCACTAATGTTAAAACACTAGTATTGGTACAAATTTTGGCATTGACTCGACACCTAGGTATCGATTCTTGAGATATCCTTTGTTTCCCAGTAGATGAAGCATATAGCACCTTAGCAAGCATCAAAATGGAAGAGAGACTGAAAGCATCGCTGCATTTCTATATAGTCTTTCTTCTCTTGATCACTGATGCTGTGAGCTTCAGGCAGCTGTCCCTTTTTCTGCTGAGAGCTGAATACACTCTGCCTTTTGACCAATTTGGTCAAGCACTTAGCATCTTTGCATTCCTTGTGGTCTCTCCATACACAGCTGAGAATTTTTTAAATACTGACTTATCAATCAATAATTGTTTGACTTATTCCTTCTACTTGTTTGCTTCTCTCAGGTGAGAAGGACATCCCCGGGCTGACAGACAGCACTGTCCCTCGTCGCCTTGGTCCCAAGAGGGCCAGCAAGATCCGCAAGCTCTTCAACCTGGCTAAGGAGGATGATGTCAGGCAGTATGTTGTGAGGAGACCCCTGACTAAGGAAGGTGAGACTTGATACATTTTTTACAGCTCCAGCTCTTGTAGCCTGTAGAAGTTTGATTTAGTCACACTCAGAATCGTCAGGCTCTGGTGGCTCCAGTGTTTCCTACATATGTCGAGTGTGGCATAGCTGTAGTTTTTGAGAGCATCTTTGTAATCTCATGTCATGCCTGGCTCTGTCAAATAAAAGCATTAGTGACTTTGTCTTGCTGTAGCCTTCAAATTAAGTTGAATGTAAGGTTTGTAAAAGTTCAAGTTAGACAGTGTTTAATTTGAAATGCACTTAATGATCAAAACCATGGGCAATGGAAAAGCCACCAAAACTCAAAACAAAGCGAGTCTTTACTTTTCAATTGGTTTGACTTGACTTGTGCATTTAAAAGGTTTCTTGGCTTGGTTGAATAAACATTTGTAAGTGAGATTCTCAAACAGAGGCAGTTTGTTCAATACAGCCTGAATTTTTAAAATGATTTTGGATGATAATGTTTATGTTATAACACTCAAACTTTTTGATAAAAATCAAACCAGTTTAAAGTGTTATATTGGTACTTGTATGTTTCACCTTTGGGTAGTATAATAGTTTGCTGGTGTTAACACACCTAGCAGTGACAGTTGCAGGTCAAAGCAGAGTTTTACTGCAGAAGAGTTTTCTGCAGTGTTCTATTTGATAAACTAATCATGTACACAGTTCGGAGGATGCGCGTGTTTTATTTTTAGACAACCTCTGTTTACTTCCCTCAAGCCCTGCCCACATGTTTTAAGCCATTTTACCACTAATGACAAAGTCCTTGATGTTTGTTTGGTGTAACAGAATGTCTGCATGGCAAAAATGACCAGGAATTGTTTTCCCTTCAGCTGCTCTTGCTCATCTATCAGAAATGATGAGAAAATATAAACATGCACAGAATTGCAGTCTGCCCACCACAACTTGGCAGACTGCTGTTTGCATTCAGAAACTTCAGTCCAAAAGCGTATTAAACTGTTACCAGCCCAGCAAGGTTGTAGACACTTCTGACCAAATGACATCCTGTGTGTGTGTGTGTGTGTGTGTGTGTGTGTGTGTATGTATGTATGTGGTGTTAAATATACTGTTTTTGGTTGGTTATGAGCTCAACAGTTTCTGAGACTTAGTCCTGTTACATAGTCAACACAAGCAATGCAGGCAGTAGGGCAAAGAGCTATGTAAGAGGCACGATTGTCCTCTGCAGACGCCATTTTTTTGAACGCTGCTCATGTCAGTGCTCTACACAAGTGGCTTTGCTCCCCCTTGTGGGTAAAGGGGATATCACCTTGGATTGGGCTCTAGGCAGCTGGTGGACATGTATGTACTTTGTAAGTAAACAGCTTCCGTTGATGTATGCGATTATTGCATTTATTATATAACAGCCCAGCTGTTACGCCACTCCTAAAAGAGCTATATGGTGACATGGGACACTGTTAAGACATTTTTGTATTGCTATTGGTAAACGTGTCCCTCCCCTCTCTCCGTTAGGCAAGAAGCCCAGAACTAAGGCTCCTAGGATCCAGAGACTGGTGACCCCTCGTGTGCTGCAGCACAAGCGCCGCCGCATTGCCCTTAAGAGACAGCGCACCCAGAAGAACAAGGAGGAGGCTTCTGAGTATGCCAAGCTGCTGGCCAAGAGAATGAAGGTATGGAGTTTTTTTGTTTTTTTGTTTTTTTTACTGCTGTGCATTAGCCAATTACACTGTATCTGACAAAATTGGCGCAGTTTATACAACTAGATACACTCTTGATTTGAAAACGACTATCTTAAGGCAATAAATCTGATGCTTTGGCATTGATTTTTGCTGAAGTGTGCTCAGTGCTCCCAGATGAAACCACAATACTGTGGCATTTGAAGCTTGACTGTTGCTTGTTTATTGGCGAAATGACATGGACCATTTTGCACATGCATTTATTTTGTTGGTAATCTGCTAATCTAATGTTGCATTAGATTGGCGTGCTGTTTCCGCAGGGGAAAATGTGATTGACTTTTATATGGACACAGCCTGATAGTATGCTTGTGATCTGTCTTCAAACTTGTAATTCAGCTGTAGTAAACAGCCGTCAGCGTTGTACATCCCATTGACCAGTAACATAAATTTAGGTCTGTCAAGAAGTGTAATTTTGAAATTGGAAATGAATCGAAACCATGCATGTAACCCATGTCACTATATGGGGAAACAGGAGCACTAGTCTGGTTGGTACCAGACTAGTGCTCCTAGTTGACTAGTGTCAACCTGGTTATTAGTGTGGAAACATTTGACTTACAGATGTTTTTGTTTTTTACAAACAGGAGGCCAAGGAGAAGCGCCAGGAACAGATTGCCAAGAGGCGCCGCCTTTCATCTCTGAGGGCATCCACATCCAAATCAGAGTCCAGCCAAAAGTGAATTGTGGAGATGAAATAAAGAAAATGTTTTGCTGAAAATATTGTCTCTGTGTGTAATTCAGTGTCTCGATTAAACTTGTTTGAGTACAGTACATAGAATGTGAACTTTATCCATTGTTGAATTGTTTTGGGGTTTGCATAATATGTGGGGCTGGTTTTATATTTTGGCTATAAATAGGATGAAATTGATGTTGAAATGTCATTGTAGGCTGTGTGCCCAGACACTGACACTGCTTGGCCAAATGCTAAAATGATATGCTTGGTGAGCTATGGGGTAAAACTTAAATGTACAAAGTATAAGCTGAGCGTTAACCTTCTTAGTTGTGACATGTCGCCTGCTCTTGAGTCATTCAGAGAGGTAAATAAGTCTGAAGCCAGGTTTGGCCCACACACCCCTACACCCTGGTTCAGGCCACAACACATTGTCAGGTGGAGGCAAACAGATTTCAGATGTAGCCAAGCCATAAATTGAATGCGAATACTTAGAGGCTTCATCCCACCTGCTCCTTGCATGGAATAACCGAATCACTAAATCTGTTGTAAATATGTAACACTGTCTCACGGTTGTTCCTAAGCTTAAAAGCAAGATGCACACAAAGATGGAGAAAAAAACATTTGCTTTCAAGCCATACACAGTGTAGACACATTGATGCTGATTACTATGAGGTGTTGGTGCTGGAGGTTATATTAGAATGGGTAAACAAGGGCATGCGTTACTGTCTGGGTGTGTCAAAATTTATTTCACAGCTTTGAAAGATGTTTACTATTTAGTTTATACGCTAATAGCAATGACACAATTCCACTGTCACGTTGTATAACTAGAGGAGCAATTATGCCACTAGGGTGTTGTTTTTTTTATTAAAAGTTTGTTGGTTGAATCTTTATTTTGACAGCATTGATGTATGTACATGACAAGCAGTGCATTCCAGTGGTGTCTTGTCTGACTTGACACTTACGGCACTGTTGCTATTGGTCAGTATGGCCATATCTCAGTTTTCTGCCCTAGCTTGTGTTATCCACCTGATTTGAGAGCCTTAGATCTACCTGCCCCTAAAGCCCTTTTTCAACAGGGAAATACCATAGGCCAAAATATTACACAATCTTTCTTTGCATCCTTTTTGACAGCTGGTTTCACTCCACAGTACTTCCACCAAGAATGTCATACAGTTATTTCATCTTTTTTAATTGCAATGGTGACATGTTTTCCTCTTAAACCATTTTCACAACAGCCATTTTACATGAAATAGCAGGTGTTACCAATAACATTTATTAAGGGTTTTCTTCCATTTACGTGCCCCTGAGTCTTTCCAGTGAACCAGCATGAACAATAGCAGGGCCCTGGCTCTCTTAGACCTAAATGGAACAATTAATGTCATTAGTAACACCTGTGATTGCCTGCTATTTCATGTCAAAATGGATGCTGCGAAAAAGGCCTATTGATTGCCTAGAGGTGAAACACTGCAGGGTTGCCAGACTAACAGGATGGACTCAAAGTCTGAATGTTCATACAACTTTATTATGGGCCAATAATATTCAGTTTGTACCACATTCTAAGGCAGCAGGCCCAGAAACAGAGGCTTATATGTAAATGAAAAGGACCATGGTCATTAACGACGTGCACAGCCCTTAGCTTTACATCCATTATCAAAAACAGATGTCTTGGTTGGCCTCCTCCTCCTCTGGCCACTGGACGTACCCTGTGTGTTGACAGGGGGAGTGCTGTGGCCCAAGTAGGCCAGAGCAGCACTGAGGGAACCTCTGATTTGACTGGGCTGGTTTTGTTGGGACAGAGGGCAGCTCAAGTTGTACATCTGTGAGACAAAGCAGAGCACACACTCAGCCTGATGCTGAAGGTGCTGGGGCAAGCTGTGGAGGCCCCAGGCCACAGTCAGCCAGCTAGTCTGAATGTGTTGAACCAGACCCAGTGACCTGTACAACCTCTCCGTGACCTGTTGGGTGAAGGACAAAAGTAAGTAATTATTCAGTCAATACAGGAGATGTACTCAAGATATTTTCACTTGAATTGTTCAGTGATCAAGAGTCTGAATTGACTTGGTATGGCAACATGGCCACATTCAATTACATGAATGGATTCAATTACAAAGCTGGCAAGAGATTGGATATCAAAGCTGTAAATATGAACAGAAATGAGCAGTTTTCAGTTCTGAAGTCAAGTCCAAGTGAAGACAATCCCATTACCTCATTTTGCTGTTTAACATGAGTGTGACAGTCTTTCCATTCCACCACTAAAGCAAGCTTGTCCTGCATAGCAAGTTAGATTCATAGTTTCATGGAGTAAGATGTACTTTATTACATGGCAAGCTAGGAAAAAATAACAGCACCAGGAACACACCCCACCATTGTGTGAACAGACTGCCAACAAATGATCGCCTGTGTATAAGACACATGAGAGTTTTATGGGATTCTTGTCTAAATTGAATCTTGCTGCCATTCAGTGCTATATCCATATTATTTCCCGAATAAAATGTGATTTTGGATGTGATTCCAATACTGAGTGAATACTATTTTTAATCGTCCAGTGTCCCATTTTCTATAATCATACATGCTCATTCACTGATTCCCAGCCCTCCCACACATGCACCTCTTACCACATCAAAGGTGTGCTGACTGCAGACCTTTAGAGTGTGTATATTCACTCCAACTTTGCGGTAGGTTCTTCTACAAAGCTTGGCGCTGAGGGAAATCAGTCGCACAGGGTAACTGGTTCTCACTTTGGCAGCCTCGAAGCCCTTCACTGTCTTGGATTCTTCTTCTAAAAAGTAAACAGGAGTGCATTTTGAGAGATAAAAAGATGCTATTATACCAGTATACATGATTAGGCATGGGTGAGACTGTTTTGAATGTTATCTAGCTGTTTCAAACCAATACCATCCATTTACCTTGATCTTCTTCAGTGGGGGGAAGTACTTGGTCCATCAGGGCCTCAGACATGCTAAGGGCAGAGTCCAGTCCCAAAGTGGCCACACTGACAGCTGTCTTCACCAGTGACTGTTGATCGTTAGCAACCTTCCCAGTGGGATCTGGCACCCACTGCATCCTCCCAATCATCCATGTGACGGTATGTTGCACACAGTCTATAGTTCCATTGCCTGCGATGCTTGCCATATCCTTCAACTCAAGCATCTTGTTCTTGGCGCTGGCAGCAATCTGGGAGATAGCAGATTAAGCTGACAAAGGCCAAGAGTGTACCGAGACCTTCCTTGCTTCTTCACTCTGATAAATTGTGATTTGTGCAGTTCACTAATATTTGAAAGAGGAGAAGAAAAAGGTACCTGCTCTGTGGGCTTCTGAAGCACTGGGAATGTCGTCTCCAGCCAGTCCAGACCTTTACATGCCACATCATTCGCAATGGAAACTATGGAAATATTCCAGTCTGAAGTGAAGCTATAACTAAAATATTCAATTTTCTTTATATTTCAGTGAATGGTGTCCAAATGGTGACAAATGGGAATTTAAGTGTATCATGGTTGAGGCCTTTTGTCTTCACAGAAAACTTAACCTTTAATGGGCATTAGCAGTTTGAATAGCTGGAGGTAAGCAACTGTTAAATTTACAACCATGTTACTCTACTTCAAAGGCCCAAGTGATCATCTGTTTGTTGTAATTAGAGATAGTATTGTGAAACTTTTGATATAGGAGTCAGAGCCCACATTACATACATTGCCATTGGTGTTTCAATCAAGAAATGATTTGTAAATAAACGAATAAAAAATTAATGTCAAAAGAGTTCATTCTCAGATACTCTATTCTCTTAGTTCCTACTCGAGTATTTTTCAAGTGCAATGGTTGACATCCACATCAAAATGCAACAACAAAGGCTGAAAGATTGTTCAACAGGTATGGAACCAATCGCGTCAAAAGTGCATGCTTTAGACTTGTGGCCTGGAGCCAACAATTAACAAAAGCTATGTACAGGCCTAGGAATACTTACTTTGGGGCTCCAGTTTAATAATGACTGGAGAAACACTGTCATAAGCAACTGAGCCCACAGTTGTCACCCCATTCTCCAACACCTCACACACTGACTTCAGGCTGGGGTGGCTGCACTTGGTGTCACAATACAAGACTGAAAGAGCCGCACATGCTGAGCGAACCATGGGCAGCTTGGCAAGTTTATCAACTGCATTCTGTAAGGAAGAGCGGAGACAAGTACAGCTTTTACTTCAGCTTTCTCAGACTCTAAAACATGCCGGCCGCAGACGACAAAATCAGAAAGAGGTACATCAATGTTGCTGCATGCAATCACCAATGCATTATGAAGCCAGGAAAGACTCATCTGCCTTGATTGTGCTCACCTGATTCAAGTTGTTATTCATCGGCATGTTTGGCGCACTTTGATAGAGGAAAAGCAAATACATGCGATAAATGAATAAAAGTTTTGGAATTTAAGTTCATCGTGGACTTACATCATCGTCTTGAATGCCTCCAGGAAAATTCATCACTCACCGGCTTGCGAAATGGTGGTTCATGGGACAATTTGGGGTTGTGTTCCTGCTGGTCCAGTAAAAAACACTTGCATAGCGTGGTCTGGTAGGTCAAAGTGGTTGTTCACCTGTCCTGAACGCTGCTCACAGTTTCTTTTTAACCGCTTGGTCGGTATGCCAACACGCAAACGGTTATGACGTAGGCAATATCTGGCGGAAATAAATCAGTTAATCAACCAATATATCCATGTATGATAGTTTATTCCTCTTTGTCTTTGTTTTTACATAACTAACTCATTACTGGCAAAATTATTAATGGAAAACCTGTTTGATGACAGCAGGCCTAAAGTGATATAGTTGAATGGTAGGCTAATGATTGTGTTTGCAAAAATAACATAATAGCCAAAGTTTTAATATGTGATGAATAGAATAATTAAGCAGGATAATCTAAATTACTAATATGATAGCATATAGTGTTCAAAAGCTTGCAAACCATAGGTCCAGTTTACTACCAAGCCAACATCATAAACAGCTAGACTTCTATGATCAAAGTACAAAGTTGTATTAAATGGACTTATAACTGATTTCTTGGCAAGGGGTTGCAGGTGTAGCATAGCTAGCTGATCAAGTTTTTCCTGCTACCTTTTTAGGCATAATTATCCTTTTGAACATCCAGTTGCTGGTTTCAGAGTGGGTAAGTTTTGCTGTTAAGAATGACATACAACCTTCAAACATCTGATATATCAGACAACTAGGCCTACACTTATGTTGTTGTCATAAGTTTGCACACTCACCACGACCTCCTGCCATCGCCTTCACCATACCGTTTTAACAACCATGACACTACAGTCTGTAAAACGTCCGGTTAAGTGAGACAAGCAATCAAGAAACTGGGTAATATTTCTCACACCACCACATTCTGGTTAATTTCACAGGCTACATCTATGCTGCTTAAACTGCTCAACTTGGACCTGTCACTGTACACAAGACAAGCACTGCCAGCAATACACTGCACCAACAGTGAAAGTGCTTTTTCATACTAAGGCAAGTATTTGTATCTATTATTGGTTAGTTTGGAAAGATCACCGCAATATTGAACAACATTAACAAGACCCACACGATTGTAAATATCCTTTTGAAAACAAAATGACAAAGTTGCAAGGCTCAAATTCTGTTCCTCCCTTTGCTATAGACTGAGCTTATTTGTTACATATGATACAAATATGACACTGAATTCCCTTTCCTTCTTTTATTGTAAAGGAGCATCGCCATTGGGATATGGTCAGCCCAGAGCGTTCCCAGACTGCTGACTGCTGGAAAGTGATTCCAGGCATGTTCAGTATGACCACAATTTTCTACAATATGATTAGTGTCCTAAGGCAATGGCCTTGGATCAAATGAGCTGTAACCCCCACAGGAGGTGCCGAAGCCAAACAAGACATAAGGTGTCAAAAAGGAAAATGGTCCCACATAACCAAGTCAACTTGGAAGGCTTACTGTATTCCCTTTGAAGACTGTTCTGAAATCCAGGAGCAATAAAAGAAATGGCCAGTGCTAATTTCTTGTCAGCTGAGAAAGACATCTGAGAGATATTCCCAACCAAAAGCTGGCATGGATCTGATTTCAAGTACACAGCGGGACAGTAATGACTAATGGGTGAGTCTGCAGTGGTGCTCTATACTCCTGCCCCTGTGTAGAGAAAAGCCCTTGAGAAGTGCTTCACAATGAAGGCTCAATATCCTGTCTGGAAGATAAAGAAATGCAGGTATGTGGTGCACAAAGATAAATTGAGTCAGCTGTCAGGGGCTTTTGAGACCACCACCTCTGTGTGGTCTGACTACACAACAAAACCTACTGGCAACAAGTCAACAAATAATGAATGGCACCACTATATACCGCAACAATGACACCAAGAGAGGGACCAAGCTCTGTCTGACTTGTTTCAATGAGCCAATGGGCTTTGAATACAAAACTCTAGGTGTTGATGGCCACATCAGCAGCAGAGCAAAATCCAACAAACAAACCCTAGATCAGCCCATCGTAGCTTTTCCTCAAAAAAAAAAAAAAAAAAGAAGCAATCCATTGATTGTATAATCATTTGATCTTCATTACCGACTTGTTGCACAACAAACTACAAGTGCTGTTGGTGAACAACAGCAGGGTATATCCACTAAAATAACTGAATCCTCAATGACACCTAGTGACTATGTTCCTAATCTGGTTCAACCATTTGGCCAACAAAGTAGGGACTGTATTAAGTATGTTTGACCCCAGTAATGAGATCTTCTGTTCTCCTAATCAACCCTACAATACAAAGCATATAAAACATCTTCAAATAAACTGCCTTCAAGAAATTAACTCAGATCAGTCGTTTGGTGTTTTTATTTCTTAATTCCATTTGACTCCTAATATTCATCTAATAACATGCTTTTAAACGTGACTAGCTTGGCAAGGTTTTTGAAGGTATTCAGTGTCTCTGAAGTTCAGCGGGATTAACACCACAGAGCAATGAAACCTCTATTAGGGATAAATGAGGCACATGTAGTGAGGCTTTGTCGTTTATCACTTTAGGCCGAGAGAAGCAGGTGGGAGGAGATGCAGAAGCACACTCAGCATGCCGCTTTACCCCTGTGAGCTGGCACACAGCATAGCAATTGCAAAGATAAAGAAAACAGTAAGGTGATGGCAGGCGATAATGCGTGCATTTAGTTCGAAAAATAATAGGCTACTCATAGCAAAATTGCACAAAAGTACTATAATCATCCGTGAAAGCATTTAAAAAGGATCCTGTACAACCATTACAGTCCATACAGCAATACTATAATGACATATAGAAAAAACTATAATCACTATAAAATAGCACATGTACACTATAAGCTCTGTTATAGGATTATTATGGGAGTGTCTTGTGTGTTGCGGTGAAAATTTTGTCAGAGGATCGCATGAGTGAAGTTGATTTGGGCTCCCATAGGCGAGCACGCTTTAAGGCACGAGGGCTGTCCATGGTGCTGATGGTGCTTTTGTCGTAGCGAGCTGCAGCATCTCGGAACGCAGCCGTGTCTGCTGCAGCCAACGTGCTCTGAAAATGTTTCTGTCGGGACGCGTCACTTCGGAGGCAATACGGTTGCAATACTTTATATGTGTGCAGCAGCAGTCACAAGGTTTGTAACCGTTGCCTGCCGCTGCAAAAATGCGAGACACACTCACAAAAAAGCACGTGTAGTGGGTGGTCCTCAATAAATGGCTTTCACGTGGCTCTAGCGAGCACCGAGCCGCTGCAGCCACACCGTCAGCCAGTCAGTCCAGTGCAGCAACAGCAGGAGACACATCAACATGGCTCTGGGGGTGGAATCTGCAGAGTAAGTGATGCATTTTCAGTTTTGAGTTTCAGCGTGATTGATTTCGGTGATAATTTGAATTTGTTGTGACCTGTGACAGAAAAAAGGGGCGAGGAAGCAATAAAGAATATGTGACCTTCCCAACCAAAACTGAGCACAGTGTTGTCATATTAAAGACATAGAATGTGCTTTTGGCACTTAGCTTTAAGTTTATTGACACCTTACTGTGCATGATGGTTTTATGGTATTCCTGGTATTTCCTGGTATTCCCGTAATATTCCTATAATTTTCCTTAGGGGAGTTAAGGGAATTATAGAGAATTATATATATGTGTATATATATATATATGTGTGTGTGTGTATATATATATATATATATATATATATA
>OMKZ01027455.1:4521-25746 GCA_900302535.1 Neoniphon sammara
TTGATTATAAATCAATCATTTGCTCAAGAGTACTGATATTTCTGGAAATATGGACAGCTGAATAACTGGACAGCTGAATAACTTGCATGTTTTAATTTGAGTCAAACAGATCATAAACGCCACAACGAGGTCAGTTTTTTTCCTTAATCTTCCTTAAATCAATAAAAATTACATAAAAAAGAATCATTAGTAGATATAAATTATTGTTTTCTTTATGTCATATTCAGGAAAATTGTTCTACACAAGATTTTTAGTCAGATTTCTCTTTCATTATCTTACTTGTGTTGTTTTGTTCTTTCCTCTCTGATTTGCTGCAACTACCAGCTTAAACACTTTACATTGTCTGCAGTTACTGGGTACAAGTACAACAATTCAAAACTCTATTCTTAGTTTGTGTTTGGTTGTAAATCAATGTATGATTTATAAACTATGTTTAAGCCACAAGTCACCTTTTACCCTATTTATTAAGCTTTAATTTAATAATTTAAGCATTAGCATAGATCTACGTTTGTGTGCCTTGCTAATTAAATAAATTTACAGCATTAAACTGTAATGTATAAGTGTATGGATTGGATTTTTGTTTCTTTAACATAAATATTTCGTAAATTGTTTTAACAAAACAGGAACAGACAACAAACCCTCTAAACTCGCTGTTTCATAATAGATCTTGCTTGCTAGCTGCATAGCTAATGATTACCTATTAGTACAATAAGTACTTAGCAAGGTACAGCATGGGTTAATGAATATAATTAATCATAAAATTAAAATGATAAAATTATATAAGAAACTCACAAATAAACAGAGGACAATAGCTGAAAAAATAGTGGAAATAAATAATTAAATTAAATTTTAAAAATAGCTGAGAAAAGTTATGTTCGGATTTAGAGGAAGATCCAAAATGTGTGCCGCTGAACTTGAAATACAGATTGATTTCTTAATGAGGAGCTCACAGAGGGCTTCATTATTTTTTTACACAGAACATTATTGTTTGTTATTGGGTAAAAAATACAATTAATAACTGACCCATTTAACAATTACCCCCACCCTCCCGCCAATGTTTGCTAAAGCTGAAGTCCACCTTGAGGTTTATATAATGCTGACATTGAAGAACAAAATCATAGTTATTTTGATATGGTCTAAAACAAGCCAACCAACGAAAACACAGGCCTATTCATCAAAATCATAAAAAAATAAATAAATTTTAAAAAAGTCACTTTACACTGATCGACTAATTAGCATAAAGCCACATGTCAGGAAAGCTTATGTGCTAGCAGGACAGAGGCAAAAACAGTCAAGTTCACAAAGCAAATAAAGTGATTTATCTACACAATTTCAGGAAAAGTTTCTTAGAGAAAAATAAATAAATAAAAATAAAAACCTAATCAGAACATGAAACTTCATTGTCTTGAGATTTTGTTTCGTAAGTGTCATTTTCTGTCTTTTGACAAGGCCACAGAGAATTTCTACACAGTGTCTCAGTAGGCCATTCTTTCTATCTCTTCATAATGTTTCCTCTATAAGAGCCTCTACCTTCTATATCTCTTACTAACCCTTACCATAAACGGTATTTGAAAATCAATAAACAGCAAAAACTACTGTTCAAGTATGCTGGTAAGTATATTAGCAAAACAATATTCTCCATATCACAACTGCAGTTGTACAGTTTTTTTTTTTTCTTTTTTTTGTCATTTTGTTTTTTTCCCAAGGTTTTCATGGCTCACAGTTGTTTGGGCTGATTAAAAAAAAAGGTGTACATCATTTACATTATATGATCTTAAGCTAGCTGTTTAAAACAGTCAAGGCAAAGATGAAATGGAATAATATATGTATAAGCAATTAAGCTATTAAGTTTAAGAAATGGAAGAGTAGTCATTCAAAAATTCAGGCAAATGTGGACCTTGCACCTTGAGGTGAGCTGTACTTAAACAAGTTCAAAATTTAGATTTTACACAATTTTCAGAGATAAATTTGTAAATAAATTCTAAACAATAAAAATACATAAACTAATTCCACTGACCCTGACAACCAAAAGTTCAATATTTACAGCAACTTAACAAGAACAGGACAATAAAGGATACTCAAAGATAATGAATGCATTCAAGAGCAAGTTCCTTGTTAGCCTCTCTTAATTTTAACATAAACACATAGGACACATCTTATTATCAGAACCATAAACACAGTAACTAGTCTTTTGGAGTTCTTGACATCAATAAAATCATCTTTTGGTAAATATTTCACTTAAAATGTGTTGCTATTCATCATGAGTACATTATATTCATATTACGAGTGTATAAGCACTGTACTTAGATGACAATCACATCAGAAAATTAGATGCATTATACTATATTATGAATCTACTATTAGGAGGTTGAGATCCTGAGACTGAGATTAGCTGTACAGTGTTACCAGCAAAATTTAACAGCTAAAGATTTTGCCAGTTGCATAATAAACATCAGGTTCTGATTAAAATGTTTTTGACATACTCAAAAAGTTCTTATGTTGTCTTATGAATGACATTTCAAATAGAATGTTGATCGACTGGATTTCAAGTAGGATTATAAGGGTCTTGTGTTGCTATTCTCTTGCACTTGCATGTACAAATCTGGTTTTAAAAAATGGTCACTTTCACTGACCACAGCTATATAAAAACAGTATGTAAACTTTCAGTGCAATCTGATTTTCTATGCAAAGTGTAGTAATTTATTCCTAATGTCACGGTTGAGTTTTTGTTTGTTTGTTTGTTTGTTTTTGTTGTAATTCACCAGATTTGTAAGACCAGACACCATATACTGGATGTGTTGCATCTGGAGTGAGCTTGAAGTAAGCACTATGGTAAGCACTGTATTTGTTGCACGCCACTTGTCCCCACAGATGTGCTAAGTGCCTGTCCTGTGGCTTGCTGTGCAGACCAGGGCTAAAGAATATGGCACTAACCGCCAATGCAGCATGTGGAAGACCACATGCTGCAAGTGGTGTGAAGAATAAGGAGCACAGTAAGCAGCCTGGCATCCATGCTAGGCTAAAAGCACCAGCTCTTCCATCTTTTCTGCTCTCTAATGTCTGCTCCTTTGAAAACAAGATGGACTACTTGAGACTGCATTGAAAAAAGATAAACCTAACAGCAACTCCGAAGCTGCCTCATTTACACAATGTATCATGTGTGTTACTTGGTAATGACATATACATCTTGGAATATTTTTAACTAAAAAAATCCCAAGACATGTATTTCAAATACATGATACATTGTGTAAATAAGACAGCTTTGGAATTGCTGTAAGGTTTATTTTTTTCATTTTGACGGAGCTAGGCTAATGACTCCTGTAGACTTCAAGTCTTTATGTTAAGCTAGCACAAAATGCTACCCATAAAAACTGAACCAGTGGACGTACAGAGGTAAAAATGGTATCGAACATCTTGTCTCAGTCTGGGTAAGTCAGAAAAAGTGTATTCTGCCCAAAACGTTGGCTTATTCCTTTAACCAATCAATTTATCCTCTTATCCTTCCCTTTTAAAGAAAGAATGGATAAGTCGGAAAAAGGGTATTTTGCTCAAAACGTTGGAGTATTCCTTTAATAACATCCTGTGACCAGTGACACTGCTCTCCCGGACAGAGTAAATTAATTCCTGATTTGAGGCATTCAGAAAACCACTCCCCTTCTGGAAGAACAGCTACTCTGTCTTTCCATTTGAGAAGGACCTTATACAGGGTCAACCTACACAAAGCTGACAGATCTAATAGGTGATACCAGGTGATGTCCTCAAGACTGTGCAGACAAACTGACAAATGTTTTGACAGACATCTTTAACATCTCTATGAGCCAGGCGTCCATCCTCGAGTGCCAGAAAGCTGCCACCATACTGGCAGCTTTCTGCACTGTACTGGTGCCAAAGAAAATAACTGACCTGTCTCAGTGACTGCTACCCTGTGGAACTTAGACCTGTCATAATGAAATGCTAGCAGCTAGTCATGTGTCACATAAAGTCCAGTCTCCCCAGTTTCATAGATCACCTGTAGTCTGCACATCATTCAGGCTGATCCACAGATAACATCATATCCCTTGGCATGTGCCTTGTCACACCTGGGCAAAAACAACAAAAACAACACCTACATCACGGCGCTGTTTGTGGACTTTCAACATAATCAATCCCCACGAAGCTGACAGTGGCCTCTTTTGGGCCTTGTGTAATTGGACATAAAATGTAAATTTTTTGGAGTAAGGTAAGCTATGACGTTTGTGACAAGGGCTAATATTGCAAACAAATAATGCTGCAACCTAGTTATGTTGGCACTGGTTAACTGTAGTTAGTACTTTAAGAGAAGTAAAGAAACCATACAGTTAGCAGGTGACAAACTGTATTCAATATGTAATAAAGGGAGGGATTTGCTTTCAGGGTTTTATTATGTGTGATGGTGCCAGATTAATAGCGCCCCCGGAAAATCTGAGATGGAGATTCCCAGGGAAAAGCATCCCAGTGCATGACAAAGCATTTTTCAGAGTGTCCTCCCAAAAAAATCACTCCACAGGTCATTTGCTCCTACCCTGTAAAATGACCGTCAGGAGCATTTCCTAAATTAGTGCCCCTACCCAGCATTGCCAGATGTACAATAATTATCACAATTACAATAATTATTTGCACGGCATTTTTCCCTGCTCTGTAAGACGTACGATCAATAATGCCAAAAAGTGGCCAAATGTACGATAATTTTGCTAATTTGTGAACTGGCTAGGGTATGTGAGTAGGTGGTGTCATTATGTTTCCCACAATAAATACATTTTTTTTAATTATTATTATTTGCTGAAATTACACCTTTATGCCCATAGTGCCTCTTTGTTTGGTCTTGTACAATAATTTTCTTCAAAATACGAAAAAGACTACGGTATGATAGTTTAATAATTCTCATCTGACCCCACTGCTCCTACCAGCACTAAACAACGTAGCTGACAAAACACAGCACTTTTCACACGGGAGACCCGTGTTTGAGTCCCAAGTGAAGTGAGACCGGTGTTTTTTTTCAGTGTGTTTCAGTTTTGTTTTCATTTCCTTCGTTTCTGCGTGTTTATTATTCTGACCATGACGACAAAGGTCTTTACGCTAAACTTAAGCATAACCTTTTCCTAAACTTAACCAAGTTGTTTTGGTGCCTAAACATAACCAAACGGTGACCGTTTTGAGTGTTGACTGTGCGCATGTGTACTACGGCTTTAAGAAATGGTCCTGTGTTTTGTATTCTTCTAGAGAGAAGCAACAATCGACCTATGTAGGCCTATGGCCTGGAGGATGTGTTGGAGATGGAGATGGGTTTTTTTCAGACACTAGTGTTTTTCAATTTTATACCCAAAGGTAACAGAACACAACTGAAGAGAAAATACAGTTTTTATTTTGCTCTGGTTTTGAAGAGCTACTCACATGTAAAGAATTTCATTAGTCTGGGCGTCAGAGGAGAGTTTTAATGTCTAAAATCTGTTTCAAAGGCTTTTCCACCCCTGATGAGAATAACACTCTTAGTGAAACACTGAAACACTTTGGAAATTTTTGGCTTGAAGAATTTAAGGCTGTACAATATCAGCAAATATTAGCTATTGCAGCTTCAGTCTAAAACTATCAATCAGCAGCTTTCCGAACCCCATATCAGTCTAACCCTGTTTTGTGCTCTTATCAGTCCTACCACTGGCAGATCAGCTCTTTCTGCCTGTCTCTCTAGATTTCATTCAAACCATAAAAATGTATGCTGTATGCTGGAACAGAAGTGCAGCTGAAATGTGGTTTTAAAGGGTGCACAGCTTGAACAATCTTCCATTATACAACATAGATTCTATACAATATAGACAAAGAACTGAAAAAAGGAGTTCGTTGATTGAGTAATCCATTCATTCATTCATTTCCTCGCAAATGACTGCATTGTTTGTACCTGTAGATTGTAAATGATGAAAAAAAAAGATCTACATTCAAGAAGTTGTTTACATTAAATTCGTTTCACATACATACATACATACCAGACCAGGGTCTGCCTGTCTTATGTCCATGTCTTAATACTTGGTCTGTCTCTCACAGACTGAAGACCATCTCCCTGGGTTGAGAGAGGCAGGGCAGGATTATATTCCAGTCTGGCCTTGGGGGGTGGGGGTGGGGGTAGCAAAGTGGAGGCACCCATAAGGCTGTCAGGGTCTAGGCTTGGCCTCAGTTTCTACCTCAGGACGTGGCAGAAGTTGTGGAAATTATAAGGAACGTGACGGTAAATCAAATGCACCTCAATGATAACATCAGCCAAGCGCACAGACTTCATGGATGGACTGGATTTGTTAGCTTAAAAGTTTTGGGGTGCTTTATAAGCGGTCACACACAACAGACCCATGACCTTAAGAATTCATAAACATCCATATTAGGCGATCAAAAACAGAAAAAATGAAAACGGGAAAATCCACAGTGCAAATCCACCATGGAAAGGTGTAGCGATGAACCAAAATGAAATCCAAATGACCACTGGATGGCGATCTAGACCAACAAGGAGAGGACAGCTAGAGAGAGAGAAGTGCCTTCCCAGTGATAGTCTTTTTGCGGAAAATGAAGAAGAGGTTAGTTTGTGTTTGGCATGGAGGCAGCAGCTGCTGTTAGAGATCTGGAGGGTTGTCATGATCACTCTGGTCCTTGTCATCCTCTGAATCTGTTTGAGTAGAGGGAATATGGCACACTTAAAACTGTCTAAATACACAAGTCTACCCACAAGCTGAGCTGTGCTACATTGGCCAAATCACCATTCCATTCTCTTGCTTGTATTTGTATGAATACAGAGTTTCTTTCTAAAATGCTCCATAAGATTACAAAAACCAAACAAACAAACAAACTGATGAACAAAATTTTGTCATCAGTATTTCAAAATATAGATAATTGCAAAATGTATCAAAATGTATCCAATCAGCAATTAAATGTGTTTAGATAATTTTAATATATGAGTTTTACGTGTAAGAAAATATTTATCAACATTTTTCATATTATGGACATTTTATCTTGGAACTAAATCTCTTCAGATTCTGTCATTTGCACAGAGGAGTAACTTTAGGAGCCAGGAATGTTTTGAGCCAATGCAGCATATGTTCAGCTAATTACCATGAAAGGGAGAGAGCATTCGTGTTACGGCACAGCAAGTCTTGAGTTTGATGGGAAAGCAAGAACAGATCCATGTTGGGTTTTGCTACATGAGGGAAGAGTGAATGTTGTCAGATAACCACTGGTATGACAGCAGGGGAAGACTGTGTCCTCAAATCAAAACCAATCAAGTCCAGATTCACTAAAAATTCACTGCAAAGGCAAGCTACACAGCTTTTCTCTCTTATTTCAGTTGTTTGAGCTAACAGAGTTTTCACCTTATTCTCCTCAGAACTGTGCGGCCTCTCATTCCATTTAGTGTCCTCCCAAGAAACACTTTTTTGAATGTGCAAATGACTATAAGTCTCCCTGATTTTATTATTTTGTCTAAGAATAATGGCAGTGAAGGGTGTGTTAAAACTGGCGTATGCAACCTCTTTGTGCATATACACTTTTACATGAGGCCCCTGGATACCCCGAGTCAGTTTGATGGTGGTGTCTAGCTCATGTTTGTAAAAATTAAGGGAATACTCCAACATTTTGGGTAAAATACCATTTTCACCTCTGTACCTCTACTGGTTCTGTTCCTATGGGTAGCATTTTGTGTTAGCTTAGCATATAGACTTGAAATCTACAGGAGTCATTAGCCTAGCTCCGTCAAAATGAAAAAAAAAAAAAAAAAGAAAAAAAAACTTCCAGCAACTTACACAACCTTACACATGATGCACTGTGTAAATAAGACAGCTTCAGAATTGTTGTAAGGTTTATTTTCAATTTGACAGAGCTCAGCTAATGACGCCTGTAGACTTCAAGTCTTTATGCTAAGCTAACACAAAAAGCTTCCCATTGGAACCGAATCTGCGCACATATAGAGTTCAAAATTGTATCGATCAACTTGTCTCACTCTGGTTAAGCCAGAAAAAGGGTAATTTGCCCAAAATGTTGTAGCATTCCTTTAAGAAGATGACTCAGTCTTGCAGCAATGATAGGAGCCATTTTGAATGGGCAATTTCTCTTCAGTCTTTATGCCTTTCAAAGGATCTTACTGTACATTTGCTTAATATGCAGTAATTTGGTGTAGTTGGTGTTGTAGCGTTTGTTAATTGGGTGCAATCTTGCTTTGCCCTGCCTTCAAACAAATACTGTATGTGCCAACTAATGAGATTAACACAAGTTGACACATACATGCCCATCCATGTGTCAAGTTGCATAGTCAAACTTTGTTTTGTTTTTTTAACCAGCACTGTTAGGTTAGATTTCCACTCTTTGCAGACAGTGAATAGCAAAGCTTTTTGATTTGGTCATTTTGGTGATGCTCTTCCCTTCATAAACCTGTAGTCATTCTTTTGCTCTGTATGATGGTACACTGATGGTACTGATGGTATTGACTGGTTTGGACAGAGGTCACTTTGATAGAGCTGCTGAGGGCACAAATCTCATATGCACAGTGTGACTGAGTGGGCTCTTAAAGAATGCCACCTATCATTTACACTGTAGGGGGACAAAACGAAAAATGATAAAAGTCATCTCTTAGGATCAGAAGCTGCTTTGAGAACCACTGTCACCATGGTAACAAGAGGGAGGGACTCGAGAGAGAAGGGATAAGGGAGGGATGAAGGAGAGAAAGGGTTTGTGAAGGAGGAGAGCAGGTGGTTGTTTGATGAAAAGCGTTTGTGTACAAGACACAGTGAACTAGCACACATCACCAGGAGCAATCATAGTGGCTTCTCTTGCAAAACCTTGCTGTCAAAAAGAAGTCTATCGGCCAATTCTAGCATATCCAGAGATGAAACACACAACTGCAGTATTGTCAAGTAAGCTGTCCAAAAGATGGCCACCAATTTACTTGTAGCTTCCAGACTTGCAAATAGTCTGACGTTCACCAAAATGCCTTTTAAATGCAATGCATCAGCTAGTTTCCTTATGAATGTGTGCTAGTTGTCCAGTCTGTGGCTTAGAGTACAGTGAATCCTGGTTTACCTTCAGATGAGGTCTCAGTCTCAATCTCATCATCAGTGATGTGGGAGTCTAACTCCTCAGCAACCTCTCCTGAGAGTCAAACAGAACTATGTCACCAAAAACAGGACCTCCAGAAAACTAAAGGCACCAAAAGGCACCCAAAACCAAAGCAGAGGGCACAAATCCCCATTGGGGGTTAAAAGGTACTCACCTGGCATTGAAGATCCTCCTGGTTTTGAGATAGAATTGCACTGATGCCATATTTTCATTCTCTTTTTCAAGTCCAAGTGCTAACCTGATGCCGAGAACCGTTTCTTTTTTTATTTTTATTTTCATTTTTGCCGGACCACCCAAGCAAGCCGGCCAGGAATACTGTATTTCCTGACTGACCCTTCATTTTTGACACATGCATGCATGAATATCCAAGTAGAGCTTCAGGCAACTGTATTTGACCAGCTAAGTGGACACATGAGGTAAACTGTAATTTCATCTAGAGGTCTAGATGGTTACATTCTGGGACCCCCTGCTCCTGTGACCGGACTGCACGCAATGACTGTTGATGAGATCTGTTATGCTGCTGGGAGGTGACAGAAGTGCAGAAAGGCTGTTCAGCGGGCTAAAATGATGAGACCGACAGATGGCAGGTGCCTTTGCCCCATGCTTGGTCTTGGGGAATTTCAAGCTGGTGCACATACACACAAATACGCACGCTTAGGAATGTGAATTAGAAGAGTAGAAATTGTTCAGTTTCAGTGATTCCAGCTGCAGTGGCGGTCCGGCTTCAACCTTGTCTTGTCTGAACAGTATGTTATAAATCATTACTTTGATTTAGATTTAAGTAAAATTGCTTAACATCCTTTCAAAGCATGGGTATTCAAGTATCTTCCCCTTCACTTCACTCTTGTTGTTGCTTTTTTACTGAGGAAATTCTCTGATAGCAGTAGTCTGGCCCTATACTACAATCTTTATTGCTTCCATTTACTTTCCTTGGCGCGTCTGCAATATGAATAGTATCCCAGGCCATGATGTTGGTAATGCTAGAAACTGTATTTCTTTATTTTGGTTATTTTCTTTGCATAAAATATTTGTACCTCTTTGAAGCTACATATGTCATTGTTTTTGTATTTGTATCTACAGCAGCCTGCTATAGTTGGTGGGCTACTTACCATTCTGAATCTGTTGCTTGTCCGTGTGGGTCTCAGGCTCCTTGGTGTCTGTGTGCTTTAGGCCTGGTTCCAGCATGGAGCCTGCTGCCCCCCCTGGATTCTTGTCGTCTTCCTCCTCGTTGGGCTGCGTCTCCTCTGGGCTGCGCCTCCTCTGGCCTTCGTCCGCCTCCTCCTCTCCCTCCTTGTCTAACTTCTTCTCCGTTGTCTCCTTCTGCCCAGTGTTGTCATTTGTCATGGCTGAATTTTCCTCTTCTTTCCTCTCCTCCTGTTGGCTGGCCTCCTGAGCCTCTTTCTTTGACTTCTCCTCCAGGTCTGGCAGGAGAACACACACACATCAGTCATGAAAATACACATGCATATATGTAGATGTATACATAATAAGTCAGACATGTATATAAAGTATATGCGCATATACACTGGGTGGACAAATAACAGAAACGCCACATGCAAAAGCAAAAATTTGAAGTGCCTAAATCACAATTACAAAGACAGGTGAATATCAATTACCAGCATGTATGACCTTTAAAAGGGCTCTGAGAATAACCACATTTATATTAGAGATTAAGCAACATGAGGACAACCAACTGAGATCTAAAGAGGCTGAAGAGGCCTTGATGGAGATGGGCTCAGACCACATTGCCTCGAAATGATCTCAGATGATGTCCAACATGCTGATATTGTAACTGGACTACTGACACCCTGCAGCAGAAGGTTAGTACGATGAGGAGCAGCTGGTGGTGGGAGCTGCAAACCAATCTTCTCCCCGGCCAGTCTCATTACTTCCAAGAAGTCCTGTCTCACTGATGGGGGGGTACAGGACGCCGCATCAGTGGAGACAGAGGATACATTATTGTCCTAATCCTCATCCTCAGCAAGAGCCCATCTCCCATGTATCAGCATGCGCTCCACCCATTGCAATCTGCTCCAGCATCCGAGGCCGGGGCAGAGGAGTCGCTGCCATACTCCGTCTTACTATCATTACATTGAAGACTGAAGATTGTCCTCTGGGAAAGACTGCAAATGGTTCCATCGCTGCTAAGGCCTCACCCTCGGCAGACGCTGACAGTTTGTACACTCCTGTGGGTTACCTACACCATCTGAGGCATGTTTGTGGGGGGTGCATTAGAAGCCTTAGGTGTGGGTAGGGATTGACATCAGTAATCAGACCATGGCAAGTTGGGCAGTACTTGAGAGGTGCTTCATACAGTGCTATGGCAGTCCATTCGTTCTTGTTTCTTGATTGGGTGCATGTATGCAAATTTCAGTGTGCTAAGGGTATATGAGTGGTTAACCCCACAGAGTTCTGTTAGGGTTGAAGCCTGAGTGAAATAGAACAGTGGAAGCTCGCCGACAGGAGCAGATGGACACTTAACAGGTGAAGGTGCAGGTACCTACACACCACAACACTGCAGACTGAATTACCACAGAACTGAACCAATACCTTTGACAGTCCGACTAAAGATGTACCGAGTTTTACAAAGCTAGTATTTATTCCATAGCTGTCATTCAGAGACCACTTATATCCAAGATGCATAACCTGGTGTAAGGAATATGAAAACTAAAAAGTAATGTATTTTCGTCTTTTTCATCCAAAAAGATGAGCTTAGATTTGGAGAAAGGCGGAAGCCTTCAATCCTCAATGTCTCTAACTAAGTGGTAAACATGGTGGATATGTAATGGTATGGCACCATCTACTGGGAGTCACTAGATGAGATGATGGTTGCGCATAGGCATTTGACAGCCAAGGAATATTAGGATCAGGGGTTGTGATGTTCTAATACTATTCCATGATGATAATGCCTCCATACACACTGCTGGTTTCACGAACAGGATGAAGTCACCCTAAATAACTTGTATGATCTCCGTAGCAAGCATCATTGCATCATTGAGCCTTTGTGGGAAGACGATTTCCACCTCTTTTATCCCTAAAAGAACTGAAGGCTTTCCTTCTTTAAGAACGGTCCAACATCAGCTAAACACAGTTAAAGATGCAGTATGGCAAAGACGACTGGATGCGTTCTTAAGGGAAAGGTGGTATATGCCTAATTAGATCCTTGATTAGATGATTCACATTTTTGCTTGGTGTTTCAATTATTTTGTTCATTCCCTTGTAAATACATACACAATACACAGACATCCTCACACATATCAATTACACATGAATACATTTATGGAGACATAGTCATTCTACTAGAAAATGGACACTGATATGCATCTCTGGCTTTTTTTAGGTCAGTATATGCTAAATAAATAAATGAGTAAATATGAAGTTGAGTCTTAGTGAGCAACTTAGCAAATATGAGTATTTTTCTGCTTAATCTAAATAAGTTAAATGTGTATACGTCTTTAGACTAGTAATTTCAACTTATTCTTTCAAGTGTGTTCAAGAGTACATAACAGGCATAGAAGGTTGTGTAGATTTGCAGAAAACATGTTGAAAAAAATAACACTTTTGAGGGCCAACCTAAAAACCTAACCTAAACCTATACTCTTCACCTTTGGCTAATAGCCAAACAACTTAACATAATACTTTCACAGAGAAACCTATCATTGCATTGACCAGTCACAAAAAACCTAAAGGACTACGCACAAGCACTACACACATTACCAATCAGGAACCATGGTACCGTGGACCCCCTGCCACCTCCTCTTGGACACCTGCCCCTTATCCAATTGCATTATGGAGCAATGGGCCATAGAGTTCATTGTGGCTGCATAGATGTTTTGATTTGGTTGCCGCCTTTTGCAGGCAGAGGCAAGATGGATCTTCAGTCTGAGCACTGTCTGATGGGCTTAATGAAGAACTAATGAAGTTTCTTGCCTCATTTGACTTCTGCATTCATATTTATGTATGCATGTATGTAAGTAATAAAATATATATATATAAAGTTTGTTTGACTTAGGCTTTATACATCTTTTTGTTTTTTTTAACTTGTTGCAAGTAGTTTTCATCCATTTTTGGTAACAGATTAGTGCAGCTACCTTTCGTTGCCTGAGCCTTCCACTTCTCCCTGTTGTGATGAACCTCTTGGTTCCATGTGGCCTTGAAGCTTTTGAAGTCCACTGTGGTCAGGGAACAGTTGAGGGCCCCGCTGCCCTCCGAACCAGGACTTTTTACACTGGAACGCTTCCCTTCACTGCCACTTATGCTGTTCAGACTGGTGGACAACACACACATGGATCAGCATGCACACACATGTACATATGCAAATGAACACAAATTCAGTCAGATATAATATGTTAAGTATATGTATATGAACGTGGAATTGGAGATGTGTGAACATATTAATACCTATATGTTTGACATTTCAAGCTGGAAACACTTAAAAGTTCATAATAACCATACTCTATGGCAGCATTTATTGTGCAGACCTTTGTGCTTTGCATTGTTTGCAGCACCTGTTTAATATTGGGATGATCCTTGAAGAACTGACCTCAAAAGTAAGACACTGAAAAGATGATAAAGTGAATGTCAGACTGAAACTGGCCTCACAACTCATATTACTGATTTAGGATTACGCTGATGCAACAAAAATGAATCTTCTTCTTGATGCAGCATACAATAGCCTCTATCAATCTGTCCTTTGATGTCCATTTCTTACTCATTATTGTCCAATGTACTGTATGAGTCACTCATATGGCTTTCTCTCAGTATAAATTCATAAATAAATAATAAATTCATTAGCTGGAACTTATATTTAAATATGTGAATTTCAGCTATTCTCATTGCCTAACAGTTTTTTGTACCCTATACTAAATATTTTCAAATGAAGCACTCTTTTCAGTTTTCTGTCCCTACAGTCACAAAATCTATTGGTAAAGGAGCCTTTATGATTAAGGCTCTCATCAATCAGTGTTTCGTTATTTTTATGGAATTGTGACAATATAAACTTGACAGAGCTATGAAAGGGTTGTTAAAGGAATACTCAAAATACCCTTTTTTCAACTTACCCAAAGAGAGACAAGATGTTTGATACCATTTTCACCTCTGTACATCCACTGTTTCGGTTCCGATGGGTAGCTTTTCATGTTAGCTTAGCATAAAGACTTGAAGTCTACAGGAGTCATTAGCCTACCTTCATGAAGTTAAATAATAAACCTTACAGCAACTCTGAAGCTGTCTTATTTACACAATGCATCGTGTGTATTACACAGTAATGAAATACATGTCTTGGACACACGATACATTGAGTAACAGCTTCAGAGTTGCTGTAAGGTTTATTTTTTCACTTTGACAGGGCCAGACTAATGACTCCTGTAGACTTCAAGTCCTTATGCTAAGCTAACATGAAATCCTACCCATCAGAACCCAACCAGTGGACGTACAGAAGTGAAAATTGTATCAAACATCTTGTCTCAGTCTCAGTAAGTCGGAAAAAGGGTATTTTGCCCAAAATCTTGGGGTATTACTTTAAGATTTGTGAATACTGGTAGTTACACATGGTTACGCTTGTAAGTCACACCTTGAGGAGGGATTTCTACCTCTGTATCGCTTAGTGTCAGCACTAGCATTAAAAGAAATGATAATATGAGGATTAGCAGGTGTGTGTGTGTGTGTGTGTGTGTGTGTGTGTGTGTGTGTGTGTGTGTGTGTGTGTGTGTGTAAAGGTGAACTGTGTGTCACCTGGAGCGTCTTAATTTTACTAGTCCAGACCGTGACGCCTCATCAACGAGTGGTGTCACAATCTTCTCGGTCATGTCTGTCAGCACGGTGAAGGTCGGCTCCACAATGAAGTCTATGAACCCTGCAGGAAACAATAACCATGTCTCTTCTATCTTGAGATTAACCATTTTCTACCTACTGGCTGTCCTGATTAATAACAGGAATTGGTTATGTGCCTTCAAGCTGCATTGGCAAATGATCTGAAATGAGAGCAAAGTGAAAGCAGTACGGTCAACACTAGCCTCTCTGAAATAGTTTCAGTCAAATGAAATGGGTGTTTTGATTCTTTTAATTTTCTTTCTTCAAATTTCTGCAAATGTGAATGGACAAAAATGCTCTGAGCCAGTTTTACCATCCTTGTAGTACCCTAACCCATGTGGAAAAGAATTCTCTTCAAGTCCTAAAGAGTTTAGCTTTTGATTTTTTTTTTTTTTTTTTTTATCTGAGCGACTTTTTGGGTTTATTGTAGGCTGAGCTGAAAAATACAACAAGTCTAGGCTGACTTAAAGGAATACTCCAATGTTTTGGGCAAAATACCCCTTTTCTGACTTACCCAGACTGAGACAAGATGTTCGATACCATTTTCACCTCTGTGCATCCACTGGTTCAGTTCCGCTGGGTGGCATTTCATGTTAGCTTAGCATAAAGACTTAAAGCCTACAGGAGTCATTAGCCTAGCTCCATCAAAGTAAAAAAAAAAAACCTTACAGCAACTCTGAAGCTGTCTTATTTACACAATGTAAATGTAAACAACTTCTACTACAACTTCTTGTTTTAGGAGAAGTTTGATGGTAGGAATTATAGATGGTAGGAACTGTAACTGGTGAAGACTGGTTATAGTTCCTACTATCTAACTTTTCCTAAAATGACTCTCACTTAAAAAAAAATCCAAGATGTGTACTTCATTACCATGTAATACACATGATACATTGTGTAAACAAAACAGCTTCAGAGTTTCTGTAAGGTTTATTTTTTTCTCTTTGATGGAGCTAGGCTAATGACTCCTGTAGACTTCAAGTCTTTATGCTAAGCTAACACAAAATGCTACCTATCGGAACCAAACCAGTGGATGTACAGAGGTCACAATGGTATCTAACTTCTTGTCTCAGTCTGGGTAAGTTGGAAAAAGGGTATTTTCCTCAAAACATTGGAGTATTCCTATAAAAGTAAAATATTAATGACCAGCATTATATTTGTGGAGCTTACCAATCTGGGACTGGGCCACCATGGTGGACTTGCGATCACAGAGAGGAGAGAAAGCCAGGCCCAGCTCTGCTTCTTTATCCCCCTAGAAACAAATACAACATCAATAGGTCTAATGTCACCTCTCCTTTATGTTTTCTGAAGTATTTATAGGAGCAAACACTGAAGAAGAACAGAGGTAGAAAAAAACAGAGGATGAGATGGGACAAAGGTCTGATTGTATTCATAAAGTTATAAGTGCATACTAAGACTAAGATCTACTAATGTAGGTCTACCAACAAAACCTTAGGCCTGTTACGTAGTCTATGCAAGGATAAGCAAATGCATAGGGTGATGTAAGGTCATATCTCTGCTTAGATCTTCTGAGGGCTTTCCTGAAGTACTACTGTGGCACCATTAAGATTGACCTTGAAAAGATTAAGTGCACAAACTTTTAGCCACTGAAATAGACATAGAAGTGCTCATAACTCTGCAGAGGAAGTTAAGGCAATGTCGATTCTCTTAAAGTAAAACAGCATGGACATCTTAAGCGTATCTGTAAAATCTGTAACTTATGTGAACTAAGTGAAACAGCATTGCCAAGCAGGTCTGTAAAAAATAAAACAGTTAAAATAAGATTAGTGACACACAGTCACTGACTGTACCTGAGAGTTTTATTATTATGATTAATATACCGCCACCTAGAAAAATACATGATTAGTAACTTACAGCTGCTTGTCCATAAATCACATAATCGTGGCTTTACTTCTTGGAAGACATGCTCCCACACACTGTAATTTCATTTTCTCAGAAGTGAGCAGAGAATTGATTAAGCCCTGGGTAACAGACTAATATCCCACTGCTGAATCTCGATTAGTCTCACTGTTTGAATGGCACGACAACCTAATCCTAGCATCCTTACTAGAACTGACAAATGGATGGTTGAATGTTGTCAATGTATTGCTGTTAATACTGATAAATAGGCCTAAACACAATAGCTCAAACACCAAAGGATAATCTTTTCTAAACTACCTGTTATTTCCAAAGTTTCAGGAAAAGTGGTTTTAATCCAATTCCTACAAGTGCTTGAGTTTCAATCAGGCCTCTGTCAACCATAATTAGTCTTAATTGTTAATAGACTTTGTTACATAATTCAGTACTGTTACTTAGGCAGGTAGGAATATGTGGATTTCCCTTTTTTATTCCATTGTTTTGTTTTGGGTTTTGGTGCATCTGTATCATTGGTGAAGGTATGTTATTGCTGGGTAGGCAGTAAATACCACGTTTACTGACTAATGTTAGTTGTGTGCAAGAAAGACTGAACAATATTTTTTAGAGCTGTGATGTTTGAATCATTTAAAATTAACGAAGTGTGTTTACCTGTCTGAAGAACTCCTCCAGGAGAGAGGCGGTCCAGCGGTGGTGGAGATCCCAGTGTTTGGCCGGGTGGCTGATATCAGCGGTGTGCAAGAGCAAAGATAAGGCCTTGGGCTTGTCAATCCTGCAAACAGGATGTAGACATGAGCCATCACCTGAAGCGTATGTGTCAAATTATGGGAAGTGTCTCTATCAAGGTAAAATGATTAAACTCTACCTTTTGTGTTTCCAATTTCCAATTTCAGACACGTCAAAATAATGGAGTTTATTTTATTAGTGATATCTAGGCACAGCCATGTCTGGAAATTAATTCATGAGTGGGGAAATCTTAAAAAGAAATGGTCATAATCCAGCTAACTCTGACTAAATCTCCAACATTGCAGAGGTTAAGGCGTTGCTGTGGTAACAAGTTAGCCTAAATCTTAAGCTTGCTTTGAGGAAACAAAAATTCCAGACTTATGTGAAATTGTCCACAAAAAATGATCCAGTTATTCATGTATGAGAAGCAGGGCCCAGTTATAGTAAATGAGGTATCATGGAGTAGGATAATGCTAAAAGTCAATCCAATACTCACGCCTCAGGTTGCTGCAGGAAGTTCTTCATAGCTTTTATCTGTTGGAAATGGCAGGACATGTCAGTGGCCAACACCATCTCCACCACCAGGGCTCGTAGTTCTCTGAGGGAGAGAGGGAGCAGTGCAGGGACACAGGGTACAGATTGGGTAAGTAGTAGATATTCTTAAGGGAAGACTCCAATGTTTTGGGTAAAATACCCTTTTTCCAAGAGACAAGATGTTCAATACCATTTTCACCTCTGTATGTCCACTGGTTCAGTTCCTATGGGTTGCATTTCATGTTAGCTTAGCATAAAGACTTGAAGTCTGCAGGAGTCATTAGCCTAGTTCTGTCAAAGTGAAAAAAAGTAAACCCTACAGCAACTCTGAAGCTGTCCTATTTACACAGTGTATCGTGTATTTGAAATACACGTCTTGGAATTAAAAAAACAAGACAAAACAAGAGTTGTTTTAGGAGTAGTTAGATGGTTGGAAGGGTAACTGCTGAACACATGTATCTTTCCATCTGTGTTCAGTGGTTATAGTTCCTACTAGCTCCTTGGATTTAACTTCTTTTAAAACGACTCTCATTTCGAACATCTTGTCTCAGTCTGGGTAAGTCGGAAAAAGGCTATTTTCCCAAACGGTGGAGTATCCCTTTAAGTAGATAACGTTTGCTGTAATTGTAAGTGAATGAATGAACATGGGAAGTGTCCCCTCACACCTCCAGTCATCTTTGGATAGGTTGAATAGGATGTTCATTTCATCATCATCTTGTAGGAGGCGGTAGGCAGCGCTCACATGGTGGTTCTCCAGGACGGCTCGGTCATTGTACAAGATGGCTGTGTCCGACCTGCAAATCCAAAACCGCAATTATTTTCTTTTTCTGATCCCATTTTCACTGTTTTACACTTGGGAGGACCTGGAAGTTTTGAAAGCGTTCTTATTTCAAACTTATCAACTTTTGTCATTGTCCTGTGGCATTTGAGCCTAGATGACATTTAGTTTTCTGATTTGAATTTATGAGGGTAAATGCTTGGCCTCTTTTGCTCTTTCAATTTAAATGGCTCTCTGCTTTTGTGTTTGTTGGATGAGACATTACCTCGTCTGAATATGGAAGTTATTCGTGGTTCCTGTGTGTTCATAGTCATGGATGGCGGCCGCAAAGATCATTGCAAGGATTTCCAACTCAGTCAGCCAGTGCTGAGAGAGAGAGAGAGAGAAACAGAGAGATGCAATAATGGAGGTTCCAAGAGGTTAATTTATTGCTGTTTTCAAGTGTTTTCAAGATGTTCCCCTCAGGGACGATAAACTTACTAACAGCATTTAGAGTTCAAGATGATGCATTACAAGGGCAATGGGAAGTGACATCCTCACACAGCAGCTACTCTACTAGTCACCAAGACAAATTAACGTTTGCACGGCAAGGTTTTCTCACTTTCTTGCAAGTAAAATTGAGACAGTGAGACAAGCTACTACCTGTGGTGCTCTGTGAAATCAGGACCTAAATATCTATCAGTTCAATGAATGCATAAGCCATATGAATTTTTACTGTGACATGATTTTTTTTTTTACTCATTTGGGTTGACAATGATCTTGCAGTCCATCCAACCACTGGGTAATACTGTTAAAAAAGGGATATGGCCTATATCAAAACAAATGTAAGGGCAGCTTAGAATGCTTGTATTATGTTTTATTGCAATTTGTATTGATGCAAATGCATATTGTGTTGATCACTCCTCTCCCCGATCCTCAAAAAAGATGTGTGGATATGTGGTGAATATCTGACAACAAGCTGCGTGTTGTCCTTAACTTGATACACAATGTACGGAGAAATGATTTTTCAGTGTGCGTTTTCTGTGAAAATTAACCGAAAACGAGACTTACTACAATGCCAGTTTTGAGGAGCAGGTAGTGGATGGTCTGTGTGACGTCGGCAGCATGCATCAAGTTGTGGTAGGGGTTCTTGTGTTTGCTGTAACCCACCTCCAAAGCCTCCACAAAGGACACCAGGGCAGAGATGGGGATCTGAGAGACAGAGAGAGAGAAAGGCAACACAACACAGAAACACCATGACAAAAACCTGTATTGCAGTGTTAATGCATTTCCTTAATGTGGATGACAAGCAGAAGAAGCATGATGGTGGAAAGACAATGCCAGTAGTGTCCATATTTTATTCTTTACCAAACCGGTAAAGTCTGTTAAAAGTGGAGTGCATTTGTTTGCTTTTTTTCACAGAAAAAACGTGTTATTCAGTGTGTCTGAGTCCACATGCTGTACATCACTGAATCTGGAGCTAAGGACATTATACAACACAGGGTAGAACAAGGTCAGCTGAAATACGTAACACTCTCTGTCTATATGGTCCAGATTAAAGGATAATTCCAGTATTTTTAAACCTGGGCCCTATTTTCCCATCTATTTGGGTCTAAATGATTATAGGAACAAAATGTTTTGGAATTGGTCCAATATTGAGCGAGAACACTATAACTGGCAAACACAGCTGCAACGTAGCCCTATGGAGCAACTTGTCTGCATCAAAGTACGTCCACTAAAAGTGCTTAATCATTTGGACCAAATGGGAAAACACTGTAATTACCCTTTAATTTGGCATTCCATTCAAAGGTGGGCAATGTTAATTAGCTAGTTAGCATGAGTAAAGAACTAAACATTCCACTTCAAATTTATGTGTTTATCTGTAGTACAATTGTACATGCAATTACCTCCCCTTAAATAATAATTTGCAGCTAACAGTCTTGTTAATGTAATAAATTTCCCATTAAAGTTATAAAAGCTGCTTACTATTAATCTAACTTTTTCCAATCAAATTGATAATTATTACATTAATAGGTTTTAGCACCAGGACAGGTGAAATTGTTAGTTTTCAAAAACTACATAACATAACAACATAACATCTGTGATGTACTTACAGGTATACAGTGTTTTGGTCAAAATACACATTTCATCGGTCTATAGACAGACCCTCCAAAGCAGAACTACAACCGCTTGCACTGGCATAGACAACTACAGTGTTGTTATAGAAACAATGCAGCACAGACCCATAAACTAGCCTTTAGTCCTCAGTAACCTTTGAAAGAAATAAATCACTTTTTTTCCTTGATTCCACTAAAAAGAAGCAGCTTTCTTTACCTTTCACTTATCAAAGTGATGACCATCTAATTTCCCTGCAGACACACAACCCCAGTGACCCAGATCCAATAAAATGTCTTTGGAAATGG
>OMKZ01027461.1:3341-14503 GCA_900302535.1 Neoniphon sammara
AGACATTCCTATTTCCTGATCTGTGCATTGTCACAATTTTGTCAGCTGACAAGGCCAATATGGAACTGCAGTCTGTAAATACAAATATACACAGCAATGTGCAAAAACGACATTAACTTTATACACGTTTATCTGCATAGACAAATAACACTGAACTTTAAATTCTGTAAAATAGTACACATATTTGCTCCTTAGAGGTTCTTGCCATATAAAGTCAGTGGGCATCATTGACAAATATTGACCTTCATGAAAGTTTTCTCTCCTTTTCAGGCATCAGGAACCTGTTCACAGTGCAGTCAGATGTTAGAGCTTTCCACCCATATGATATCCAACAAAGATAATCAGGTGAGAATCTAAAAGTTCAGGTTTGTCAAAGATTTTTGTGGGCTCTCAACATACTGTAATTGTTCTGACTTGTTTTGTTAGTGGGTGGATGAATAAAAGATGTCCTTACATCTCACCGCTTCCTCTTTCACTTCTGATTAATAATGTAAGAATAGAAACCTAACATTCCTGCGAAAGCACTGGGACATTGCATTAATTGCTGTGCTTTGGCAGGAGGCTATATATGAAACCATGCTTGCTCTGTGCCGGCGCCTTCCTGCAGAGCGGGTGTCAGAGTGTGATTTACAGGTGAAGATGTTCTGGCCCAAAGTCCTGCAATACACAGCTGGTGATCTGGTGAGAGCCGAGCCCTTTTTTTGGGCCACAAGTTGCTGCTTCTGTTTACACATATGAAAACACAACACACACTTTGGCCTTAGTTGTGTGATTGTCAGCATCATTCCTCCTCTCCTTTTGTAGAAGCCAGGCGAGGCCTGTACGATCTTGGGATTCTGCACTGAGCAGCCAGAGAAGAAAACACTGAATCCTCCCTACCCTCTCTCTGATAAAGATGGAGCCAACTTTGCACTCAGAACAGGAACCAGCACCCATATCAGGGTGAGAAATGAGAAGTGGAAGTAAAAATGGCTGAAATTAAACTAATATTATCACTTGTAGATGAACGCTATGGCTCTCTTATCAGTTAAATGTCTCTCTAGGAGCAGGTCAGCCCACAGTGCACCCTGTGCCTGTTTGTCATCAAGAAACTGGAGAACATGTTGCCTAAAAATAGGACCGAGGTGACTCTTTTTTTCATATCACTTTAAACTGATTCAGGTAGATCAGGTCATTCACCATGAAACACATCATCCACATGACAGTCTCCTCTCTCTGTCTTGGCTTGCAGGAGGCTATAGTGGAGCTCATGGATGAGGTTTGTGATCTCCTGCCCGAGAAATATAAGGATGAATGTGATGATTTCATCAACAACTATGGCAAGGAGATAGTTGACTTCCTCCTATCGTCAGCCGCTCCTCACTCAATCTGTGCCATGCTGCACCTCTGTTTGTTCAGGGACACGTCTGGTCCAGGTGATTGCATGGTTACATTTGGTGAATATTTGCTGATGGATTAAACCTGCACCTCACACTTCCACACTGTGTGTGTCCTAACGCTCTGCTGACTCCCCAGAGATGGTCCTCCCCTCTGACTGTGAGTCATGCCGCACCCTGGCCGTCCTGAGCAGACTCCACCTGGGTCTCAACTCCACTGAACCTCAGACCTCCTCTTTCCTTCAGTCTGTGTGCTTCCACCGCCCCAATGCCATCCCTAAGGTCTAACCCTTACCTCTTAATAAACCCCAAGCGTTTGAGGTACAATCCCATGACAGTCGCCACAGGCCACTGTAACTTGAAACCCCAGCATAGTTCTGATAGTTCTGGTATTCAGCTTTGTGTGACTGAGACACCTTGTACAATGCCAGAACATACCAGCGGCTGCATATCTGTGAATTTAAATGACGTGTAAACAGATCATCACTCATTCTGGTGCTAGTCTGTCATTTGAATAACAACACTGCTGGGCTGAACATTTTAGCATTAAGTATTTGTTAATGGCACTTGAATTGTCAATTTAATCCTTGACAGAAGGGCAACTATCTGTATGTGATGATGTTGACAAGAGCATGTGTCAGCTGCTTGTGGGATTAACTCATAAAACAGTCATTGAGCCCTGTCGTGTAAGGAGACAGTTTCTCTCTTAGTAGCCAAGTTATTAGCTCATGAAGACAGCATGCTATTGTTTGCATGTTACGCAAAGTGAGAAGTTCAGTTACATAAGCTCTGGGTAAAGAAATATCAAATATGCACAGGTGATGGACAACAGGGCAAGTGCAACCACACCAAGCCCGTTTCTGAGACATGTTGAACATTACAAATCCTTTATAAAGTCTATAACAGCCTGCAGGTGTTCATATTGACAACAGTATATTTCCTGTAACAGGCAATATTCTTGTCAATTGTCCATCAAGTGTTTTTCACTAACAATAACTCATCAGTATTAACATCGTCAGTATTAACAATTCAACTCATTTGTGTGGAATTATACTCAGCTCTGAAATACACATTTATGAGCTGTATTGACTATGATCATCACATTACAGCCTCTCATGACGTATTGCCTAAATTAACATAGGAAGAGTTTAGTTTTCAGTAGGATTATTGAAATATTTACTGACATTTATTTTGACAAAAAAAAAACAAAACTTTGCATCCGTGCAAAAATCATAAAACTCACTCACTGTTCTTCTGTCCATGCTCTTTTCAGTGTGAGGTGTTTATCAAAATCTATGGCTCCAGGCTGCAGAAGGTTTTGGGAAACCAGATGGAAGTTCCAGATGCTTGTGAAGTAAGGATATGATCATTAAAAAAAAAAGTTACATGTACAGCACATTGACCTCTTTGAGGAAAACTGTAGATATTCAGAAGTATGTCTGCATGCAGTATTACTGCTTCACACAAGAGGGTGTGGCAGTAATGTTTTTTGGAGCAGTAATGCCGGCAGCAGGCCAACCTCTGAACATCAAGCAAAGATTCTGCACCATGGCTGATGTGAGTGTAGTGGCATCAAGTGTACCAAGTCTTTCTTGGACAAAATTTATGTATGTATTTGTGATGAGTTTGCACATGCAAGGATTTGCATTTTGTATTTGCAATTTGCCTCATGTTGTTTGAGGGTGGCCTGGCCTCCTACAGGAACACAAACCAGCTGTAACATCTGTTACCTGATTTCCTTACAGAGGTAACAACAGTGTAAAATAGGCCCAAGTCCAGGTCAACCCAACACTAATTTGGACCACTGTATAGTGACTTTCATAGTTATCCTCAGGTACAGTATACTTGTTTTATCTACTTTCAACTTTTCTCTCCTCTCCCCTCCAGAGAGCTGATCTGTGTGTTGCAGTGAAGAAGCCGGAGCCTCTGGGAAAGGACCGCTGCACGCTGGGACCCAGCTACTGGTGCAAAGACACTGAAACTGCTCACAAGTGTGGTGTAAGTCCAACTGAAATAGATAATCATGTTGCTTGTTTTATAAACAGCTCAGCTTAACTTAAGCAATGCACAGGTCAGCTGTGTCACCTAAAAATCACAGCTTACAATAAATTCTTCTATCAAGTTTCAACCAGCTATTTAAAGCTTTAAAGCTGATGTACATTTTGATCATCTTCGGTACTTCATAAAATAACTTCCCAGTAAATCTTCTTTCCCCCAATTTTGAGTCTTCCATATCCAGTTTTGTCTTTTGGAAGGATTTTAGCCTAGTCATCCCTTGATATTGGGTGTATAAGTCTATGATGGATAAGTAAATAGCTTGATTTTAAGAGTCAGCCAGAGCTATTGTCAGTGCTTCTGTTAAGAGAGTCCAGATGCTCATTTTGCTGCCAAGTGTAGTCAAGGTGTTCTTTAGTAATGAGCTTCATAAAACAAGGCATTCATGTCTTGGAGGGGCACACGCAAATGTGAGACAGTAAGAAACCATATGGTACAGCCCATTTGACAATAAGACATTATGGCATGTTTTCTTACTACTGAACAACCCATTTTCAGATCCAAGCACACAAAGGGATTTTTTCTCACATAAAGTCCCTCTGATATGCTGGCCAAACCACTGTCAACCTGCACATCACTACCACACACACTGGTTGTCTCACATCTGACTTTTTTCTCCATTTTTTTATCCTAGAATTTGGCCTTCTGTGAGAAATACATGTGGAACTAGAGAGAATCAACCTGCCAGACTGACTGAAGCTTTGAAAATGTGTCTGCAAAAATTACTTTTTACAAATGTATTGCACTGATAAACTTACTTTTTACAGCTGTATTGCACTGATTAACTCTTAATTTTACAAATGTATTGCACTAATGTCTTACTTTTTACATAAGTATTGCATCATTGTTTATAAATAAGCATTTTTTAAAAATGTTTTTTCTTTATTGAGAACTGCTGCTTCTCACATGCTCTTCAAGCCAATCGTCTTAAAATTATGAAGTCTGCATGGCGTGTCGTGTGATAAGAATGAGGTTCAGTGAAAAAACTCAAGTTTCTGCAGTCTTGTGAAAAGTGTTTTTCTGTATATTTAGCATAAGAATGTCAATGTGACTGAAAATGGCAGAGATTTTGCTCACATGTCCAATCAAACTGGCACACTATGTATTAAAGACTGTTTGGACCTTAATGTACTGCTGATCTGTCTTGTTATAATGTTCATGTTTTACAATGCAAATCACTACATACACTTTGCAAACTCATAAAACGTATCGTTTACGTTAAACATAATAATGCAACATATAGAATGAAACAGATGTCTTAGGGCTAGTTTATTTAGTAAATTCCAGACAATAAAAAGATAAAACAGTGGAAAAAGACATGGAGACATTTGCACATTTTCTTTTTTGTGTCTATAAACAAAAGTCCTCTCATGCCAGCCTCAATCTGAATTCTGGTGTCATTTTCCATAATTAAAATGCCCAGTTCAGGTCTCAGTGGATTAAGCACTTCAGGTTGTTCACCATGAGGAGATTCCTGCCTCACTTACGCCCCTGTGTGGTTGTTTGTGTCATCGTCACCCTCTCGTCGTTTCCAAATCTAGAACAGAAATAAACATCTGTTACCACAAGAGGGCGCATACTGATGAAGCTTCTTAACAAGTACAACCTCCTTTGTGAGGCCCTTTGACCTTACAAACTCTATGACTTAAAGTGCGATATGATCTCAAAAAAGATTTAAAAATGCTACCATAGCCAATATTCTGTGCTGATGCTATTTTTATACCATAAATTAACAGTGTTTCCCCCCAGATTTTTATTGGCAGAGGCAAAGCCAATAAAACAGTATTATTAGAACAAAAAACATCAGTGAACAATTAAATGAATAAATGAAGAATACAAAAATTATTGCAGGTATCCAAGAATGTTTGGATGTAGGAACCCTCATCATATCAGCCATGGCCAAGCGTCCCAGGCCAATGTTCAATATTTAATCAGGCCAAAATTGGCACAATGTGTGAAAAAATGGTGTGTCTCTGTAGATCCAATAGGGCTCTGGGAATCCAATAGGGAACTTGCCTGGATGTAGGCCTCTGACAGTGTAATCATCTGGGGCAGAATGTCAGTCACCTGGAGGTCCTGCATCTCGTACCACTTCCCGGTGCCCTGAGTGAACACATCAGTCCGACCCATGTTAACAGAGGGCTCGCTTGATTGTAACATAATTGCAAAGATCTGCTGTTTTTTGTGGTTTATGGCAAGAATAATAAGAAAAATTTAGCTGCAACTTACATGATGCAAGACATGTATTCTGTAAGCTCCCTCAGTGGGCTTCCCATCATGCACTACATTGGCGACCAGGTCATAAGTTGTATTCTTCTCTGTTGCCATGGCTTCCTCTGTTAAGTACTCACGAAGGTCTACGTTCCTGTTGAAGTAATAACACAGGGACAAACTTAAAAATACCAATTTAAAATACAGGATGCAATTTGAGTGCTTGACACCATTGCTCATGGTGAGAATGTTTAAGTTTGTTTCTTAAATGTGGCCACACATGTAAGACTTAAATGGATTTTATGCTACCAATTAAGGAATAAAAAGCACTTGCGTGATAGGGAAGTTGACAATAGTGGGGTTCTTTTCCACAAAGAAGTTGTTCTTGGTGAATCTTTTGATGCAAAAGATGAGGTAGGGAGGCAGTTTGGTCAGCTGGAACCTTTTGAGAAAATTCTCCTTGTAGGTTTTGTATTCCTGAATGCAGATGACATAGAAAGGGTGCAAAAATTAATTCACAATACTTTAATCCGGCAGCTGAGGGAAGCAGTGCTGACTGTTCCAGGAAGTACATATTGCTTTAGTTTTGATAAAATGTGCATTTTAATGACACAGGAATCATCTCATCCAATTTCAGTCTAAAAAATCTTACATCAACAGTAAAGATATTTTAGTACAAATTGTCACATTGATTTAAATAACTTTTTAGTTATTTTCCTGCTTTAAACAACTGCAGTTCCAGAAGCATAAATAAAAGCCTCTGGGAACTCTAGTCAGGAGTCACAGTTCTTTTATTGTGACCCTTTTTGCCATGAAAATTAAAAAGGCAATGAATGAAATGTGAAGGCTTATGATTCTCCAACTAAAAGAATGCTAAATTTTGAGGAAATCAAAATAACAGAAAAGGACTTCATAGTTTTTAATGTTGTCTTTTTTTTGTCAATGACATATTCTCACAGTTTATTCTAGTCACTACTTGAACTTCACAATGTCGACTTTTCATCTCACCATTGTCACGTAAATTATTGCCATCAACTTGTTTTCTGTAATCTTTTGTGATAAATACATCGAGTGAAACAGGTACCTTCTCTGTGCTGCCGTTGAACTTGGCCAGGATGTTGAAGAGAGGGACCTGTGGGATTATAAGCTGCTCCTTCTCGTCTTTGTACAGAGGCGCTGTGGGGAGGTCAAGGGTCAAGAACAGGAAGGTGGACTCGGACATCTCCTCCTGGTACTCCTCCTTCAGGAGCAGCGCCTCCTTCTCCTCCGGTGGCTGGAAATAATTTAACAATATGTGACTTCTGACAGAAATTTAAAATGACATGTCAGTACAGATTCACCAACCACAAAATTCTCAATCAACCAGTAATTAGGTGCCTTAACAGACACAGGTTTGAAGGCAGTTAAGTGAAAAATATATTTGTCCTGACTTCGTTTGGTTCACATCTGGGCAACAAAACTTTCTGGGAAACCCTGGTGAAACTGTCACCCTCCTCATCCCCTGATCAACCCTTCCTTGGGTCATGACCAATGTTTCTATAAAGTTTCATGTTAATCCGTTAAGAGCTTTTTAGATATCTTTGTCACAAACAAACAGACAAGACACTTCTACAGCCACACCCCTTTTAGCTGATTGGCGTTAAAACTTAATCAGCCTTTCCTTGGCTCATGAGCAATCTTTCTACAAAGTTTTGTGTAAATCCAGTCACAACTTCTTTAGAAATCTTTGTCAAAAACTAACAAACATACACGCCCACTGCCACACCCACTTCTGATTTAATAGCATGAAAAATTAATGATCTCTTCCTTAGCTCAGGGCCAATCTTTCCACAAAGTTTTATGTATATCCATTCAAAAACTTTTTGAGATATCTTTTTTAACAAACAGGCAGACAAACAAGATGACTGCATTACCTCCTTGGCAGAGGTGAAAATATAAGTAAGAAACTCACTAAATCCGGGTGTGGAAGCTTCTTGGAGAAGATCCGCATGGAGCCTTGAAATACTTTGGTGACGATTGCTTTAACAACAGAGAGACAGATGAGGTTAGTTCTACTTTCTCTACCATCCATACAATCATCAGAAACTTGTTCACAGTTCAAATGATAAATGAAAATGAATCCTGATGAGAGTAAAACATATTGCAAATTTTGGGCAAGATGATCTTCTTTAAGCATAAAATATGATTGCCATTTTTTCTTTTGATCTTCCTTTAATTTGTGTACCATTACAGATGGCTACATTTACATGGCTATTATCAGAATATCGATGTGTCAGTCATACTTGCACCACATGAACATCTGCAAAGCAGTAATGTTCTTTAATTACAAATATATCAATCCAGCAAAAACAGATTGAAACTCTGTGTATCTCCTGTCCCTCACATGGTTTTTTCTTTGTGCCTCCAAGAGCGCTGTGCAGGGCGTTCAAGAACCACGACAGAAAGTCCACAGCATCCCCTGCAGAACAGACAACACTCAATCAACAACGCAGCTTATTCTTCTATGTGTTTAGATGCTAAGCCTATATGCTGTGAATCCTCCATTCATGTGAACTAGAGCACGTGTGCAACATGTTATTTGCCAACGTCCACTACCTTGCTTGGTAATCTGGAAGTTCTTCTTGCTGCACAGCACCACCGCCTGCAACATCTCATGAGGAGACACATGCGCCTTGAAGTTCCTCGGGTTCCAAAGTTTGCGCATCAGCTCACCGAACCTCTGCACCAGGAGGAACATGATGTCACCAGGCGGCCTGCGGATTCCTTTATAGTTTTCCTCCTCCAGGAAGTAGTTCCGCAGCGGTGGAACATTGGAGAGCGCCTGGGAAGATAAAACAAGAGGGCAAATTAGTCTGTTTATTTTAAAAAGTTCTAATCTCAGTCAAGATATGGCCCAGTGTGACAGACATGATTCATACCTGTAACACCACATTGGCATAGTCATTGGCCTTGATGTTGTTGAGCCCTACAATGCCTGGCAGGTAGGTGGTACCATCATAGGCTCGATACAGTTTACCCTGCTTGTCCAGCCCTGAGATGTGCTGCTTGGTGAAAGTGGGCTTCAGCACATACTGCAGAGAAATAAATGTCAACAAATTATAGGCACACAAAGACATACAACATATGTGCAGTCCACTAAACTAATAATCCAGAACTGTACTTAAACAAAGATGAAGTCCAAGCCTGGTGCTTTTATGCTTTTAACACCATGTCATCAGTCTATAAGTCCATCTTTCTACTTACTGTGATGTCCTCCAAAGAAGAGTCAATAATCTCATAGTTGTCTGGCAGACAGTAAAACTTGAGTGTGTGTAGATTGAGGAACACATGGTGTGTAAACTGTACGCTGTGAGTGTAAGCATGGGACTTCAGACCTCTGCCTGAAAGAGACATATAAACATTAACATAAACATAAACAGCCAAAACACGACTAACGTTTTGTGTCTGCTGTCGGGCGAAAACATAAATGACCTACCTTGAAAGTATTTCCCACATATGAGACAGGCATAGACATTGATGTGTGAGAGGGAGATGGAGCATAGCTTCTCAAAGTCAAAGTCCAGCACACTCCTAGAAGATTAACAAACAAAAAGGTGATTTCAGACACCGAGCTGTGATGAAGACAGGAAGGACTGACGTTAGCCACAACATTAGTTTTGCCAGCTTGACGTTATCGTACCTGTTTATGGTGTCAAGGTACGGGCAGTGACGGCTTCTGCGGTCTTCTGTGTCACGTCCTCTTCCTATTTTGGCTGCCACTATACAACAAACAGAGATGAATCCATCGGGACTGTGTTCCACTGAATGCGGCTAACTAATTAGCAAGCCTAGCATTTGGGTTGATTGAGGATTGATTATATATCATGGTGCGTTGGAAAGGCGGTAGAGTCGCTTATACTCGCTCACGGGCAGAACTTAGTGAGCCGCATGTATATGACTGGACTAACATGTAAACCAAATTGAGCGCACCTTCATCGTGCTACTAACGTTGGCTAGCTACTTCGGCTAACTATACGCAAGAAAGCTAACGTTAGCTACAAAATAATACTTGCCTCCTTCTTCCTCGTCATCATCGTCCACATCCACGTCTCTTTCTCGCTTCAGAGAGACCATTGCGGCAATTAACTGCAGTATCAACTAGCAAGCCAGATATCAAAACAGTGTAGACGAAATAACTTTAATTTAACGTTAGCTGACAATCCCAAGATATGAATGGGTCGAGCTATCGAACCCCACGGGCACAGTGATCGAAAGTCGCGGCCGTGAACGTCTCAATAGTACATGGTCGACTAAAACTTAACCCGGCGTTTAGAGGGTTAGAGCCGATGTTTTCAAAGACTTCCTTTTTACCCCAAATAAATAATTATTGATTGGTTACTGGCGCATTTATAAAACAAATTTTGTTAATTGCCTTCATGTGTTATTATGTAAATTTTTAATCTTCATATTAGCTCTGACAGAACAGCATCATGTGGATATAATGTATCCTTCCATTTGTTGTACAGAACTGTCTTTAAGTTTCATTAAGTTTCTTTTAGAAATTGGGCAATTTCCTTCAACTCAACAACAGACTTGATATTGTTCTTTTTTTGGTCCCTGAATCTTTGAATATGATCCACTGTGTACAAGGATCTTTCTAAATTAAGAAATGTCAAATGTGAAGCCACTAGCCCTAGCTGAGAAAGCGATGGTCTGATTACAAATTATCCTTTTATTAGTAGGCTGTGCAGTCATGTTGCCTGCAGCTGAGAATCATTTATAAAATACACACCTGTACTATCCTCAGATGACTTGGAAAAGGTCATTCAAGGTATTTATTTTCTCTCATGCAGATTACTATGATTCCCTTTACTCTTCTCTCTCCTGCAGCTTATCCAGAATACTGCCACAGGGCCTTTGTCTGGTGCCAAGCATAGAGGTCATATCACCCTAACTTTAGCATACATCCACTAGATTAGCAAAGAATTGTTTAATGCTTTTTACCTCCCTCCAAGCCAGACTGCATCCTGGGGACCTCAGACTTTCTGTTTTAAACTCAAGACCCAAAGGGCCTTAAATAGTGTGGAACAACCTGGCCAAAGTGCTCAGGCTGGCTAAATCTGTTAAGTCTTTAGGGTGTTTAGGTGCCCACATGCTAACCACAGTAACTTACCAATACCCCTCATCCTATATCATTTCCCATTGTGGGTTAATAGGCCTATGTCATTCCTTTGACTTAGGAAGGCTTCTGTATTAACGCTCACACTATATTGTGGTATAAAGGTTAGCACATCAGATCATATGCTTGCAAATGGGAGAAGTTTGCCTTGAAGGCTTTCTAACAGAAAGCCAATTCCTAACTCTAACATTAACCTGTTAGAAAGCCTTGAAGGCTTCTCCCATGAGCCATATGCTTAGGCTCATGTTTTTATTGACTTAAGTTAGATAAGCTCTTTTTATAATCTAATTGTAATGCTCCATACAGCACACGGTAAACTTTATTTTGAGATAATCTGCAACACAAATAACGAGTATTATTAT
>OMKZ01027461.1:16447-31499 GCA_900302535.1 Neoniphon sammara
CATTTTTTATGGGTGTAGCCATTGTTGTGTTTGTGTGATAACTGTGTATCATGGCATCCTATATTTTAATTTATTTTAGGCTTTTGAAAGAGCTTTATTTTTGATACTGTAATATTTTTGAGGACACAAGTTCTTAGTCTCCGTACATATTAAAGCCATATATTACTTTCTAAAGGAGTCTTGGTCTGTGCATAAGGAATTTAACAGCCATAGTAGGTGTGCTTGTTTCCTTAGTTTCTGTATTACGTACTGTATAAACGCATGATGGTAAAAAAATTTAGGTCAATATTTTACTGAGTTACATTATGAAAAAGGTTAAAGATTTTGCAGAGTCATTCAGTGTAGGTGGAGTAAAAAAAAGTCAGTCATTAACTGACTGATATAAAGTCATACATTAATCATCATGAAATGAAGCAACAGACATTTTTCTGGTGCTTAAAAGTACTTTCTCAGCAGGTGGCAGTATGAATCTGTATTCCAGCTCCAGGGACATCCCAAACTGTGCGCACTGACTCCTTGTACACGGATTCAAATACAGTGAGGCCCACAGTGACACAGGATGTTTACAACACTAACTGAAGCATGGTTCAGATTCCTGGTGTGCTTCAACCCAGTGCATTTTAGCTTCATCAATACATGACCATACAGGGTTATTCCCACACACATCAACACTCAGACTGGTAGAGATTAAATGTGCTGGTGTCCCATCAAACACACAGACAGGATGTTCCAGAAGGGGTAAAGCTCTGCGGAAAACAAAATTCGAGTTGGCATTTGGATGGACAAGCTGTTGATCCACACCATTGTTGAAGATTAATTCACTGTTTTCATAAATGCATGAAAATATGCACACTTGGTCCTGGGGCCACATGGTTGGCAAAGTCTTCACTCTGTTATGCAAAGCCTGTCAAGGAGGAGCGATCTTTGTGATGCTATTGGTGGAGCAGAGCCACTCCCCTCTAGATTCACAGCCCCTCTCTCCAACTGACTTCTCATTCCTCGGCCAGCATGTGACTGATGTTATGTGAGGGGAGAGCAGCATAGTCCCCTGCTTCTCTCCACCGTATATCCAGTTCCCCCATTTCACGATTGGCTGAAAATTACCCAATCAAAATGATCCAATCAAGTGTCACACCTTCATTCCCCGATGGTGTAGTTTCGCATGAAATATTATGTAATAAGCCTTGAGGGATTTGAAGGCATGTTGTTTAGTTTCATCTATCCTATGAAAAGTCATAGTTCAGATTTTTGAAATGTGTGAGGAGATGTCAGGGGATGTAGGTTTAAATGTAGTAAGATGCAGGCTGGCATTTATGTTTTTGAAAATTGCATCATATTATAATCAGATTCCTATTTCTATTTTAGTAGCCTTTCACTATTTCAATATAGTCAATCAATAAAAAAAGGATAAAATAAGAGTTGGAGGGTCATTATCTGGATCAACTCTAATAGTTCCTTGTTCCATATTCCTTAATGTTTACCAACACAATGAAGCAATCTCAGAGACAGGTGTGACATGCAATCAAACAGTTCAAGTTGAGACAACACACATCGGGCAACAATGTGTGATTGTTTACAGCAGTGAACTGTAATTCTGGGAAGTCTCCAGAGAAACGTGTTGAAAACATGATTGCATGACTCTCTTAACAAGATCGTTCAGATAACCGCAAGACTGATACAATATGACAGAAAAGTATAAACAAAATCAGATGCACCTTTGTAACCTTTATGGGCGATGACTGTGATAAGGTGTAGTTCTGTATACTCAAAACACATGACACAATAAAACTGTCATAATCTCAGAGGTTAAGCACTGCATATAAAACAGTACATAATTACATAAAGCACGCAAAGATACTACATATCCTGTTGCATTCAAAATTTTAAACTTTGCTTCACATGGACATTTGTCTTTGTGCTCAACATAAAAACAAGAACATGCTTTTACGCACATGCATGCCAGCCCTCAAGCAATAACACTCATTCTAAAATAAGGTTGACTACAAAGGCAGTCAAATAAAACAAAACCATGTGTGCAACACTATACAAAAAGTATACAAAAGTTGCTCTGAAAGAAACTAGTAACACTTAAAGATCGCAAGCTTCCTTTTCTTCAGTAACTGAACAATGACAGAAGAGTATGGCAAGGTCAAAGTTTTACCTTTCCAAATGCCAGAATACAGTGAACCTAGTTGACCTCACTAAGACTTCTTATAGTTAGAATCAGTTACTACTTTCTCCATAATTTAAGCACATCAGGGTTTAAGGTTAATAGTTCCATTTAAGTTTTAAATTGATACACCATGGTTTGGCACTTAATAACATGTAAATAATACTGAAGAAAACAACACAATGCAAAACAAAACTTTGGAGAGAAGAGTGAACTCTGGATTACAAATGTAGTGAAATGCTCATTTTCTCTTGCTTTTTTCTTTCAGTTGATTTGGGTTTTATTTCCCTACAAACATACTGTAAAGAAACAGGACACCCCTAAACATATTGCATCATACTGTCACCCACCTCTCACAGAGTCACACCACTAACCCCAACCAAATAGCTGACCTGATTCTGCCCTTCTCACTGTGACAAGGCTATATAGACTGACCATGGGAGTTCACTCAGTCCATTTCTGTTCTGCGGTGTGTATTTGCTGATTAAAGGCCACAGCACTACAAGACATTATCTCTCAGACCACAACAGTCTGGAGAATGTCCTTGGTCTCACCATCATGCTCTCCTTTGGTAGCTACATAGTGCCTTGTTTCGTCTCATCTGCAAGTAGAGCACAGGTGGTGCTCTCCATGAACTCTGTACAACTGTAACTCTGACACAATGACTCTTCTGTCTGCTCTTTTTATTGCGGAACTTGGTTATTCTACCTAAACCGCATACTGCATACTACTAGTGCTGTTCAACCGGTTGTCATTATCACCAGTGAAACTGTACAAGGAGCCAAGAGGAAGCATCTCAGACTTAACCAGTGAATCACTTCCAACAGTGGTAATTTATTTGTTACTCAATACGTGCATTGCTACATAACATAATCTTACAAAGCAATGAAAACAATTCATCTACCCTTGGGAACAATGTGACAAAGCTTTCACGTTAAAACCCCACAAGTTTCATCTGCAGAAGCCTTCATCAGGACTTTGTCAGTGCTAAGATGCTCCTGTAGTGAATGGGTAGATGAGTTTGCCCATTCAAGGCTGTAGATGTGTAACCCCAGTGCAACCCCCGCTATTCAGAGTTAAATATAGAAGTCTGAGTGAGCCTTGGTAGTGGAAATGGACAGCTGCTGCAGTTGAAGTGCAGGCCTGGGCTCTGAATTTAATGATGTTACTTGAGCATGAATGCTATTCATGGCCTGTATCTGATACACTGTCACTGCAGTGATATCCTTAGTTTGTAAACTGTATCCTGCCAGCTTTCCAAGATAAGGTGTGCTTAAAGGCATTATTTAAGGACATGAAATGCCACAGTTACTTGGGTTAAACTAGCATGCAGATCTTGATCAATTTGAGCAGAGGGTGCTTTGAAATGATTTCTAAGAACTAGCTTCTGTGTTTTTCCTGTTTTCACGTGGTATAGTATATGATCTTGCAGTTCAGAAAAATATGAACTTGTTTGCACTGTGCAAGTTCAATGAACCTTGATCCTTTGAAGTCAAGTGTCATCTGCATATATCCACAGAGGGCAAGGGTTAGTAAGAGTGAGTAAAGGGTCATGGGGGTAGAGATGTTTACTGAGGCAGAAACACTTTTCCAGCCACTCCATCTAACAGGCTGGTGCTATACCTTCATAAGTTTAAGTATGAGACTTTTGATGGGCAACTGTGGCTCAATGATACTATATGAAAAACAGTAAATAATGGTTAAAAAAAAAAACCAAAAAAACAAAAATAAAAACACTGTTCTGAGGACAAAAGGATACTTCCTTCAAAAAATAAATATAAACAAAACTGACAAGGCAATTGACTGATGCCATGCAAAGCAAAAGTGTGTTATAATGTAAGTGCACAGGTCTCTTTTCATTACACTAAAACTCAGTCTATACACATATGATGCAAGGATTTAGGGGATCACAAATTCCATTCATTAATTTACAAAGCTGGCAAGATTTATGTGGTGCAGTAACAAACAGCCTCTCAATTATGGGGAAGCAGCTCATAGGATTACCAGTTCAGCACAGACGGGACTCAAGCGATCCCTCACTAAAACAGGCTTTGGCTACAATCCTCAGCTACAGTAAATCTCTGATTGGCAAATCTCTGAATGCATTTCAGTCAGTGTGTGAAATAAACCTATAGAAGTGTCGCAGGAGGTGCAACGGGGGAGCAATTGGTGCTTTTGTGAAGCAGATTTTTATTGTGCAAGAGGTATGAATACAACACAATGAGAGGAATATGGAGTAATTTCTTTGTAACTTGTGAAACTTTCTTAGTCAGCTCTGACTTGTTTACAATGATTTGGAAACAACTGCCAATCACTGCATTGTAATTATCATACAGTGTTACATCCAGCTTTTGGTCTGTTTGCTAACAACAAAAAAGGCAAAAAAAATAATGATTGTGACGACCTCCCGTGTTGGCTGTTGGGTTGTTTTCTCTCTCTCTCTCTCTCTCTCTCTCTGGTTTTGCAGAGGCCTGGCAGGCAGAGTGGGAGGGGTCATGAGTTTGATGAGGCACACCTGGGCCCGCTGTGGCCTCAAGGATAAAGAGGGACCGGCCAACAGTTGCTCGCGGTCCCTCTCCGACTGAGCACATGGTGTGGCAGCTCTCCGTTTGTTTTTTGTTTGTTTGATTTTCCATCTCCAACATGCTTACAGCACACTCTCACACATCCACTCCCTACATCGCTGATTTGACTATCACACCTCATTGTTCTCTTTTGGTTAATTATTGGTTTTCCAATAAATGTATTCTTTGGTTATTCGTTACACTCGTGTGTGTCTCCCATCTTTGTTGCTGTCCTTGAGCCGGGGCTGTAACATGATGATGAAATAATAAAGTGAATGGCTATATGTGTCTTGCTTTAGCCTGCAGTGTGCTTTTAGTATAACTGAACACACCTTTTATTTATCTTTAATTATGTAATTTCTTGGTCCATGTTCAAGATGCTAATAAACAGGCACGGCTTCACTGAGGATTCGTTGTTACTGTGCAGATATGAATATGCTGAGTTGGGCATTAATTTCATCTTTCTCATTCTTTACTGAGTACACTGCAATACTGCTCTGATCCTGTGTTTAATATATTAAATTCGTATTATCACAGTAAATTGTTTTTGTAGAAAGTGTTATAAGCTCAAATGTTTGTCCTTATGCTGCCTTGGGAGAGGCTGCACATGGGAGAAGTTTTCCTTGAAGGCTTTTAAGAGAAAGTAGAGGTAAAGGTTAGAGTTAGGGATGGGCTGTCTGTTAGAAAGCCCTCAAGGCAAACTTCCCCCATGTGCGGAGAAGTTTTGAATTATTTCAACATTTCCACGAGTTTAGCTCACCTGAACTAATTGAACTGAAGTGTAGGTCGTAGGAAGTTTACAACACGCCTGAGGTCTCTGCTGGAGGAGCCATGCCTGCACACAGCAGTGAAATCTGCATTTCAGATACTTGTTGTGACATAAAATGAGTACACACCCTAATGTTTGTTTTACTAATATGGTGTCTATACAATTGCATATCATAATTTAAACACTAATAATACATTCACAGTAAATATTTGCACAACCAGTTTGTACAGCCTTCCTTCCGAAATTCCTGTATTTTGTCCTCCATTTTCCTACCAACTTCTTTAATTGCCCCATAGTAACCAGCTCTTCATGTTATGTCACTGAAGGGAGGGGAAAAACGAGTTGTGTAAGCAGGTACTCATTTTCTCTAGAATGCCCTAAAGGCGGAGAGCTAATTTTCAAGTTCCTAAAAGCCAAGGTAGAGTCTGTTAAACAGAAAGCTCTTGTTAAATAGTTCAACAATCTCTGAATCTTAACAGGAATCTTGTCAGGATGATGGTTGAGCGAGTTTTAGAGTTGACCTTAACATTGTTTTACTGTTCTGTAGGTCCTGATAATGAAATATGTGCCTGGTAACACCCTCATACCTGCAGACTCTATTCTTCTGTTTGATCCTAAAACAAGAACAATACTCAGAACACATACGGAGTCTGGAACAGTTTTCTACTGGAGGCTTTTAAGTGCTCAGTCAAATCTCATCTGTTTAGCTTTGTTTATAACCAGGGAGTTTTAGTCATGTTTCACCAGTACTTTTACTGTTTTTTAATACTTATTTATGTATTTTTACTATTTCTACTTAATGTGTCTTCTATTATATTGCTTTATCTCATTTTTTACTCACTCCTTTTATCCACACATTGAATTGCCTTTGAATGAAGTTTGCATATACTGTCTCTGTGTTTGTGTGGGTTTCCTCTGCTCCTGTTTCCTCCCACAATCCAAACATATGCATTTCAGGGGGATCAAGTACTTGCCTATACTGTAGGTGTCAATGTGTGTTTAGCCCTGTGATGGACTGGCCACCAGTCCAGAGTGTTCATCATCACCATCAACAGGGGCTATTAGATTTGGACTGCTGGGGAAACATGATTATGTGAGAAACCAATTTAAACATGTTTAACACTATAAATGTGCTAGTGCGGATGAAGTTATTTGTGCGCAGACCAGTTGGCTCACCCCTTCCAACTGGCATTCGAGAGGTCATTTCTCACTGGTTTAATCCTGAAACTATGGAAAAGGTCTTGGACTGTGCCTTTACCCAAGATGTCCAAAGGGAAATGATTGATTTACAGCCTCAAGTTTTAACCCGTTCCTATGAAGTGTTTAGAGAAAACAGTTCTAAACTTTAGTGGGTGGGTTTTGCAGGGTGCAGGATGCTTTTCTTATGTTGGACATCTATGAGCACCCTGAAAAGGCAAATAGCACTGCTTGTATTCAGACTTCAATACGATTTAACCTGCTTGTCAGCCTGTAGTTGGACCTAGTGGTTAATCCAAAGATGACTCAGCAGTTCAAGACCCCATTAATGGCAGCCAAGTGAATTTAACTCTGTCATCACCTGGAGCTATGACCACCAGTGCTCCACAGGGCTGTTTTGTCACTAATTTTGTACACATTTAAGGCAAATGGTAGTCAAGCTTCTATCTTGGATCATTATACATTTAAAAATGTATTGATGAAACTGCATAATTGGCTTTGTGAAGGCAAAACCTGTATCCATGGATTCTTTTATGTAGAATCTGGCAGGTTAACTCAGTGAAATCATTCGCTTTAGAAAGAGTAAGTTAGATGCCCCTCTTGCCTAGACTAATAAGCTAGTTGATAGATACATTTTACAAATATCTTGGTGTTGAGATTAATGAAATACTTAGATTTAATGACTGCTAATCAGCTGAGGTTAAAAAAAAGAAAAAAGAACCTACAACAGAGAATATTCTTTCTGCACTAGCCCAGTAGCTTCAGACTCTCAAACTGCTTCATCAGTCTGTGTGCAGACCTTTGGCTCCTTCTGTCTTTGGCCAAATTGCTGTAATAACAATAATAATACATTTTATTTGTATTGCACTTTATATTTCAACAATCTCAGAGTGCTACAGAGCAGAAGAATAATACAATTTTAAAATTAAATTAAAAGGAAAGCCTATAAAAGACATTTAGTAGAATGCTTTCATAAAAAGATGGGGTTTTAGGTCTAACAACTGTGCATGATTAATTGGTGAGCATAATTATTAGGACTGATTAGATATCACTAGTTTATCTTTACATAGACCTCACTTCCAACTTTCAGTTAGGCAGCAAAAAAGCAGATTGGCACAAAAGAAAATCTTGATATGAACTGCAACTTATCAGTTCAGTCCTATATAAAGCTTGTTGCACAATTTAGTGTTATTATAGCTTTTCACTACTTTCAGTCTTTTATCTAGTTAAAGGTAAAGGTCAAGGACAGGATTCAAAACAGCATTAAGAAACAAGGAGTGATATTTAGATTATATGGACATAGTGAATACATGACCAAAATTCCAAGTTTACAACACTGTTAAGTGTACATTGCACTTACTGTATGATTATCTGGTTTGATTGGCACTAACAATTTTTGAACAATAAGATTACATGGCTCCCATAGCATTTAATACCACCATGTGACGTTTCAGGCACAAGCCCACGGGTGATGGTATTAAATCCTGTGGGAGCCATGTAATCCCAGTGTGCAGACTCATTTTTCTCATTTTGATATTCTCAGTCTAGCATCTGGATCTCAGATATTTCATGTATGCTTTTTGTGCATATTAACTCACTTTAACAAATTTTCCCACAGGACAATAGTTCCCTTCAACAAGCAATTGTGACATTAGTGACAACCAACACTATTACAAAAAAAATGATAAGTCTATGGAAACATTGCTGACTGGATTACTGCATAAAAATGTTCATGATAGCTGGCATAATTTCTGACCAAAGAACTGCAACATTTGTCATGCTTCTAAACCTGCAATAGTTTAAAACGTGTGCACAGTTATCAGAGCAAGTAAGAGAGGTGGGGTGACTTTATTCACAGCACCATTACAGTGCAAAAATAATGAGGCCATGGTGACATTCACAACTCAAATTCAGCATGGTACACCCAGACTCTCCAGAGTTGTGGCGGAATGTTTTGAAATGAAGCATTTGAGGCAGTGATAACACTGCAAGTTCAGTACATTGTTTTACATTGAAAAAACAGTCTAGTAATGAGTCAGGAAACATGTCTGAAGGGAGTAGCCATTTATTACAGAACATAAGGAAACTGTATCCAATTTCTAGACATGAAGCATAATACAGTATAAGCTACTTGTTCCTCTGGAAGTTGGACGCATGTTGATAGGAGGGGAGAAAGTGGTGGGAGGGGGGAGGAGGAGGGGAGGAAATAGAAAAGGCACTCTTACACTCACTGTAGCCAATGGATGACCTCTGAGTGGTAAAAGGGAACAAAACCAAAACTTGAAAGCCTATCAACACCAAGGATGGCCATGTAAACAAGGCTGGTTTCTCTGTACAACACCAACCAAATGTTGCCATCCCATTAATGAAAATAGGCGAGAGTCAGGAAAACTGTACCAGACATTTATGATTTCAAAACTCACCCAAAAATAAGATCTGCGGTGAACAACAAAAATTAAAAAAAAAAACTTTTAAAATATTCATCACATTAGCCAGTGACAATTCCTTGTGGAGGCTCACCAAAGCTTTTCTGTACGACACTTGGGAGCCACAAGCAAAACACTGAAAAGTAATGATCCTCTCATGTCAAAGAATGCAAAATTCAACAACCAGGTATGTTTAAAGCTGCCTTCTGAACCCTCAGCTTCTCTGTATCCACGCCGAGTTTCAGAGAACAAATAAATAGTGTAAAGGTTTGATTTCTATCGTTAGCCAATAAGACCTTCCCTGTGGCAAAGAACATGCTCCTTTAGGATAAGGATGGGATCCAGGTTTCTCTGTAGCTACACCTGCCATCAATATACTTAAGGAGTAAATGCGTCTTTGTCACTTCAAGGCATAAAAACAAGCAAAACTACATTAAGGACTTGTTTAAAATTCAATTTCAAGCCAAGACAATCCAATTTTTCCCTCCCAATCAAGTATAACCAATGCCTCCCCAGACCAGAGCAGTGACAGCAGCTTCTGACTCTTCTGTATTACGTCAGAAAACAGCAATGGTCTGTAGGGGCATCTGAGACTTTCTGCTCATTTGAAAGCTTGACAATCAAGATTTGGCTCACTCCTCGGCCTGCAATGCATAGCATTTGTTGTTAAAAATAGCAACAACCCTCGACCCTTAATTGTGCCATTCTAGCATCCTCAACAAGACAAGGGAATAAAGCTAAGAAAAGGTAAAACAACAAAGGGTTACGGAAAAGTTGTACCAGGCTGACACAGGAGGAATGTTTAGAGAAACGCTAACTGTTAGGGAAGGAGTGAGATCAGACAACACTGCATCTCTCGGACCATTATACTTCTACTTGGACTTTTAAATTTTACATGTCCCACAGATTCCTTACTTCAGTAGCACCAGTAAATTAAGAGGGGGCTCGCATATAGACTAATATGCTACCGCCATTACACTGAATAGAAGACTGTTGATATTAACGGAGTGAGGAATGCCAGAACAAAATAACTGTGCTGTGCGCGGTCCATCACCAGGAGAAATGAGGGGTCCTCAAGAAGAGGAGAACATGAAGCACAGGGGTGCATATTTGAGTTCAGTGCGATTTATCTGGAACCCATCCTATTCTTAAACATCAAATTTCTGAGGCATTTAACTAGGATCTACTATGATACTGCCAACAGCAAAACACAGGTAACAAGACAGAAAGAAGGGAGGTGGAGTGAGGAAGGGATAACTGGGGGTTCAATGATGCCATTATGAAAGAAGTTAAGGGCATTTCACCCCCGGGATCTTGGAGGCTTCTCTGTAGTATACACCAACAAGCCTGGGGGGAAAAGCTTAACAGGTTTAGTATTTGAGTTTTTTGGGTACCTCCCATGGGAAGGAGTCTCGGCCAAAGTGGCCATAGGCCGCGGTCCTCTGATACATGGGCTTCTTCAGATCCAGCTCCCTGGAATACATAATCAACACATTTAGCAGCAGTCACATCAAGTGACCTCAGATGCAGCCATCCATACTCACACAGCCATAATGCTCATATCAGCCAATGGCGAGTGTCGGAGCCACAAAAGAAAATCATAAAAGAGGTTTGTTAGACCAGCTGGTAAAGAGGGGGAAAACTCATGAAGCTTCGACACTTACCCTGCCAACCAAACTCATCCTTGAGCAGTATGGTGACTGCGGCTTGCAGATGGAAAGCACACTGATCCCACTCATAAAAAGGCACTTAAGTCTATCTGAATGTGAGCTGTAAGGCTTCAAATCATGCCGAGTACCGTACATGTCTGCCATAATAAACCATCAAAGAGTTTTGCCCATATGAATATCTACCCTTAAACACTAGGCTATTTACTTCTGTGGAAGGGGATGGAGGGGCATTTCAGGAGGCAAACTCAAAGCTTCAATAACACAGAAGGCAAACAGAAAGCATCAGGAGCAGCAAAAGAAATGACATTCAAACTGATGCCAAATTCACTATATTGAATCACACCAGAAGAGGGTTAAATTAATTCTGGACCCTGGCTGGGGCAACTCAAAGCAAAATGGCAAGACTAAAGCACGAGATATAGGAAGGAGCCAAGATTGCTGATTCAATGAGTAGCAGGCAGCTTCAGAGGATATACATTACCTGACAATGACCCCAGGACGGAGGTCAAAGTTCTTCTTCACAATGTCAAGCAGCTCCCTCTCACTCTTATGGGAGGTCCCATAGTGGAAGATAGAAATGGAGAGGGGATGGGCAACTCCAATGGCATAGGACACCTAATACAGCACATATGCACATGTTATAACAAGCATACCAACAAACAGAAAACTTCAGGTAGGAACCTGTTGCAGCCCCTTTCTCACAAGTGAAGATACACAGGCATCTGTACTGTCCCTTACCTGGACTAACACTCTCTTGCAGAGCTCAGCCTTCACCAGGGACTTGGCCACCCACCGGGCAGCATAAGCAGCAGAGCGGTCCACCTTTGTGTAGTCCTTCCCAGAGAAGGCCCCTCCGCCGTGGGCACCCCAGCCTCCATAAGTGTCAACAATGATTTTACGCCCCGTCAGGCCAGCATCTCCCTATAATAGAGGAATGGAGGTTGTATAAATTAATCAGATGACAGCTAAATAAAAGATAAGCAGTAATTGTTTAAACTGTGTAGCATAGTCCAAAGCTACACCCTCAGACATTCACCTGTGGGCCTCCAATGACAAAACGTCCACTAGGCTGCAGATGGTAGATGGTGTCATCATCCAAGTAGATACAAGGAACCACAGCCTTGATAACCTTCTCCTTCAGAGCATCTCTCATCTCCTCCAAGCAGATGTCCTCATCATGCTGCACAGAGATGACAATAGTGTGCACACGCACTGGAAGCATGGCACCACGGTCCTGACGGTACTGAACAGTCACCTGTGCAGGAGGTGAAAATACAATACGGAGAGATAAATATGCATATCAAAACAATGATTTAATCACAAGATTTTATCCTTTAATAACATTATAATAGCTCTACCTGGGTCTTTGAGTCTGGCCTCAACCATGACAGGGTGCCATTGCGACGCAGTTCAGCCATCTTGGCATTGAGCTTATGGGCAAGGACAATGGTCAGAGGCATACACTCCTCAGTCTCATCAGTGGCGTAGCCAAACATCAAGCCCTGCAGAGAGACAGAGAGACATTTACTTATGATATGAAAAAAGCAGCGGGCTTATTTAATTAGAAGCCTAAAATATCTAAATGAAATTCAAAGCAGGACACCTGCCTTGATTTGCAAGAGCCAGTTCTTACCTGGTCCCCTGCTCCAATGTCCTCCTCATTGCGGTCAATGTGAACACCCTGAGCAATGTCGGGAGACTGCTGCTCCAAGGCCACAAGAACATTGCAGGTCTTATAGTCAAAGCCTGTGTATGTGAAATAAAGTAACAATGAAACTCCTCTGTCAGAGCAGCTCAGCTGATGGCATAAGACAATTCAGAGGCAAAAATTAAAGTGTCGCACCTTTTGAAGAGTCGTCATATCCAATGTGCCGAATGGTGTCACGAACAACTTTCTGGTAGTCCACAACAGCGCGTGATGTCACCTCACCTGCCAACAGGATCATCCCAGTCTTGGCAACAGTTTCTGCAAGGGATATGAGAGGAAATGCAAATTATTTACCCTTAAAGACACTATTTAATCATTACTTCCACGTAAACAAAATGACTACAAGATCAGAGGTTCCATCATCATTACAAACGTGAGTGTTTCTTACCGCATGCAACTTTGGCATCAGGATCTTGCTTAAGGTGGGCATCCAGCACCGCATCGCTGATCTGATCACAAATCTTGTCTGTAAAACAAAGACAATGAAAATGCAGACAAGTTTATTAAGTTAATGGTATGATTAATTCAACAGACTGCGGGGAGCCGGTACGAAGTTGCGTCATTTCCAGACAATACAGGACTTATAAAACCGTAGCAGTTTAGCGCCACCAGCTCGTGTTCAGTGGGAGTGGCTCACGGTCTTTTCTCCGTCGCCATTTCAGCATGTTCACGTGTGGTGGAAGGGGGCGCGCAACACACCGTGGCCCCGGAGGCAAACATGCCAATCGTGCATGGGTAATCCCGATTGATGACAACAATGAGGATACAAGACATCGCACTTGACGTAAACCGTACCGGCCCGGCCAAGTGATTACACTGCTTGTAACCGTGCGAACCGTGCGAGCCTCGTGTACACGCCCGGGCGAGCCGGCACACTCAAGAAAACAAACGAACCAATTAAAAATACACAAATGGTAAAAAAAGCTGTGTGTATTTGGATAAACTGAATATCCTACTCCGAGGTAGGAAATCGTACCCATATCTGCTGTTACTGCCCGAAACACGGAAGGATAAGCCTTTTTAGCAAAGCTCAGCTAGCTTACGTTTGCTAGTAGCGCGTGCTGTTAAGACCGGCCCAGCGATGTTAATGTAGCCAACCAGGCCAAAACATCTTAAAGCAGAAATTCAGCCCACGTTTTCAGATCAATTCAGATTGTCTAGTTTTATGGTACCGGGTAGAAACGTGTTTAAACAATGTCGGCACTAAGCCTATTTAACCAGCGACCAGCTGATAAACGTCTGTTGTGTCAGTCTTACCGGGATGTCCTTCTCCGACAGACTCCGAGGTGAACAAGAAGCAGTCCTCGTCAATGAGGGAGTTATGAAAACCGTTCATCTGTCCGTTCATCATTTTAGCTGCGTCTGCTGATTCGAAATACAGAAATGTTGCGTTAACGACGTAACTGCCAAACTAACTAAGTTTTTTGTGGTAGTGTCTTGGCGTTTTCCCGGTTCTTCTGCAGGCCAGGCGGAGTGCTTCAGCTCATTGATGTACAAGCCTCATGGCGCAGTGTTCCAGTATTTATCCGGTGAAGGCGGACGCTCCGACGTCACGCAGAGGCGGACCATACCACGCTTGAACTTCGCGAGGGGGGAGGGCATACTGTAAAATGGTCCTCCGCCAGGGGCCATGTGCTGTCGAAAGGTGACCGTGATCTGGAAAGTCTTGCTCGGTCAGCATCCTTATCTCAGCAGTCATCTTATCAAATGTTTGTGAATGAAACTGCGATCCTCTAAACTTCATAATAATAACCAAATCAACAGTCAGTGTTAAACATCAATGTGTTACATGCAGATTTTCAGTCCAGATAGAGTGGCCGATCAGAATTCACAGCAGAATTCACATGTAATTTGTTCTAATTCTGATAATAAATTCTGATTGAGAGGTGACTAGAAACAAATTCCGTATTCCGTCATATCCATCATCAGATCTGGGCTGACTGCTTGTCATCTGATGCTGCTCACCCTGACCTACTGTTCAACCTTGCCTCCCCCTTCAAGTTCTGTGGTATTTTAGGGGGTTGGAAGTACAGCTGTTGGCTATCATGTAGTTGCGCATACAGGAGGGTTTCACATGTGCCACCAACCAGTAAATTAAATTATGTAATCTCTACTTCATTGTTTTACCCTGTTTAGTTCCATTTGTGTGAAGTCTATATTGTCACTCAAATTACACAGTTGAGGTGACATAGCAGCAGTGAGGTGCAAACCAACATACAGAGATGTCCAGCAAGGTGTGCATATGCTATTTGTGATTGTATTGTGTGTGTGTGTGCGCGCGCGCGTGCGCGTATGTGAGATGTACTGTGAAAGAGCCAAAAACTCTAATTTAGGGCTGCACTGTACCAGACAATAACTGACAAATAGACATTTCCTAGAAACCATTTTGAAGATGTGGTATAAAACAACACCAGTATAATTAATCTGATAAGATGCACTCACTGCAGCCATAACAGGAGCTACAGAATATGTACTTCCCCTGTGAGACAACCTGATAAACCTATAAACCTGGAGATAAGTCTATGGCAAAGTAAAAACTGGACAATGG
>OMKZ01027465.1:0-10934 GCA_900302535.1 Neoniphon sammara
TTTAAAAGTCGGAAAAGGAGAGACATGTGAAGTGCTGGCCCAAATTTTTACCAAGCATGTTTTTCAGAGTACCATTATTCTTCCCAAGCAAAATGGTAAGTGTCGCTCTGCAGACCTTTGCTGGGTGGAGGTTTGGGGATGTGCTGCCCTGGTGGGGTGGAGGAGGGCTGGTGTGACCCGTCGGTGGGATGGGCTCCTGTCGGGGTCTCCAGTTCACCACGGTTGGAGGAGAAGACCAGGTCTAGAGAAGGCAGCTTGAGCATGCACTCCACTCTGGACATCGGCAGGCAGCTGAAGCGGATCTGAGAAGGCTGGAGACACAGATGATCATTGATAATACAGTCTAACCCTGCATAAGTGAAAGCATCCCCATAATCCTCAAAGTGTGAATTGCAACACATCAAATAGGAATTTCATTCCACAGAAGACCCATGTAACTTTATGCAGTCTTACATAGCCCTTTAAGAACACATCAAACTCCCTGAAATTATCATCAATCATCATCTGGTTTGATGATCTCTCAAGCCAGACATGTTGGCTCCCGCAATTTCCGCCTAACAGTCTGCACCTCAGAAATGCTGAAAATGAGTATCAACGTAAGGCAGATATCTAGTCATTTCCTCACTTCAATATAGCCTGTGCAGATGCGTGAATATCTCCTACTGGAAACCAAATTAGTCGAAGCCTAGCAAGCTAGCTGCTGAGAAATGGGAATTCGAAAAGATATTTCTGGTTCAACTCTTTCAGAACTTTGTAAAGTTCATTCCCTGACAAGCGAGGTTCCTCCTCACTGTGGAGACATCTTTTATGTCTTTCAGTGTCTTCTTTCACTGGTTTCGTACCATCCACGCCAGCCAGCTGTCTTGGTTGATTTCAAGGGGAATACATTTTTGTGAACACTGTGTCATGATTGGTGGAACACTCTTCCGGTACGAAGAGTTTTTCCGGTGGAAGATGACAGCTTCCTCTCCTCAAATTTTAACGGGCTAAATTACTTCTATGGAGCGTTCGAAGACTGTGGAAGAGACACTCTGGCTTGAGAGAAAACCCTTCATAAACTAGAGCTAATCAAGGTTCATCTGCAGCTTCATCTGAATCCTAATTGTGCAGCTTGTGTGCCCAGACTGTGGTTCAGTACCTGGACTCTGACATAGACCACCACATCCACAGGGAAGGAGGAGTAGGCCGATGTGGATGAGGACACCAGGGAGGTGGTGGACTCCTCCAGCTGCTCCACTGGCTCAAACTGACCCATGTCTTCCTCCTGGGAGGCCACAGCTGACAGAGGGACACAAAGACACACACACACACACACACACACACAAATAGAGTTGTGTATGAACACCAGACATTCAATCAGGATCACTGTAAACGATTTTTCTGAGGAAGACCAGACGTTGCATCGCAGTTAACTGAAATACTGCAACCTGCATAGCTTCTTTCCACAGGAGTGATAGGAATGGTCTCCAGGGCCTTCTCAAGGAAGTCCAGCAGACAGGGGCTGATCACCATTTCCTCTGGCAGCGTCTGCAGAGCCACCCAGGCGTACAGCTTGGCTGTCTTGACCCCTCCACTGCTCTTCCCTTTGGCTGAAAGGACACATGGGAGTTTATGTCATCAGTAGCCTGGCCTGCATGTCAGCTACAACATTTCTGAGTGGGCTTTGCACCTCGGATCCTGGGCTCTGAATGGTCAAATCTATTTAAAGAACATTTCATACACTTTAAATAAGTAGCAGATATGCCATTAGAACGGGTTTTGACTTAAAGGGATGGTAAACTAACATGTAATTAAACTGTTTTTTTTGTGTCATTGGGTGTAAAAAACAGCATGAAACTAAGAAACTGATTCTTCTCAGAGCAAGGCCTATCAGCTGACTTCTCCTGAGTCAAACCAGCAGTTTTGCTGGGGATTAAAAGCACTTTCACATGTAAGAGTCGGGCGATCCAGTCTGAACACGCCTCAGTTTTTACTCCTCGCACCCCGTTTGAGTGACTCTTCAGCTGCACCTGTTATCCTCCACTAACCTCAACAAGTGAGTAACAGTAACTGTTAGCTCAGCAGCACAGCAGATGATTTTGTGCTGTTCCTGGATATAAATCATCATTTTACCCAGCATTATTTTACCAGTCTGGGCTCTCTTTACATAGCAAAGGACTTTCTCACATCAACTCTACTACTACAAGCCTCCAAAGCAAGTGAGCTCTACAGCAATGTTAGCTAGGAAGACATTAGTTAACATATCGTTGCACTGCTAGTAAGAGCCGTAGCTCTTTCAGTTCTAACAAGCGGGATATTTTCACTTTGCTGGACAGTTGGTTGGTCTTACCAGAGTCCAGACAATATTGTTACCCTACAAGGGGAACTAAAGCCCACCCAGCCCTTCTGGAATGGATTACTGTAGAAAATGCACACCCTAAAATTTCATTTTATCACAGTTAGTGACTTTTAAGACCACTTAAATCTTGGTGGAAATAGTACTCAAGAATAGAAGACAATCCACGTTTTGAACTAAGTTTACCATTCCTCAAAGTGTTTTTAATCATTGTTCCTGCTAGTAATCTATATTGTGTGTTAATATGCATCAGCCCATTTGATCGAAGGTGCCCTCTGGAATCATGCCTTAAAATACAGACCAAAATTGCATGCATCTGATCAGGTGGACCTAGTGCTGATATGCATGGCCCAAGTGGAGAGGTGTGGCGCTCTAGTGACGGTGATTACAGATGGTGCTAGGGCATGCAAATAAGGATGAGGGAATGCTCAGTACCTGATGGAAGAGGTGGGGGCGGGGGAGGTAGGAGCGAGTTAGTCTTGCTTTGGACAGCATTGGGAGGGTTTGGAGGGCCGCTATCTTTCATACCATACAGCTTCGATTCTTTGGAGAGGGTGCGAGGGAGGGAGGATCCACGGGAGGCGTTGGGTGACTCCGTCTTCAGGGTCTTGGAGTTGTAGTGCAACTGAGGGAATGAAAAAGAAGAGCAAATGTTTCAAAGAAGTACCGTAGACAGTGCTAAGGTCACGTCTTATGCTGATGGTTGCCAAAGTCAAATAAGTTAGATTTAATCAAAATACCAACCATAATCAACAATGAGTTGAATTCACGCTGCACTGTTTTCATTGATGTTTCTCATAAATCAATTAATCTCTTTCATGCACTTTTTACCCTAGCATGTAAGTTGTTTTGTGTGTGACCACAACTGGAATATAGTGCACATATTTTTTCAATAAAAAAAGGCTTGACACAACCTAGACACTTTATTCAGTTCATGTCCACTTCAAATGTATCTCTCCCTGACCCATCACAACGTGACGAATAGCTTTTGCAATTGCCGACTGTGCACTCCAGTCTCTTTATTTTCAAACCGATATCGCCACTCTCTAGATCTCTTTTAAAAATTCTTCTCAGACATAGAACGAGAAATGCGATTTGTTAGGCTGCAATGGGTAACAATGTCTTCATGAAGTCTGCCCTCCCATCTCTTCAGCTCAAACAGCCTTACCAAGTTTTCACAAGCCAATAAACGGATAAGATCAAAAGATGGCCTCATGTAGAAGATCGCTACACCTTCAGGTGACAGTCTCTAACAAGCTAAACTTGCCAAAAATAAATACAAAAAATACAAAACTAATAGGTGATGCCACCTGTAAATATGGTGTAGGTTAGAAAAATACAATCTTTGATAAAATAGTGTCGCAAACCTCTACGTGAGGACAACTTACATTAATGCAATTTTGTTGAACTGCAGTTCATAATTAATTGTCTTTACATGCCTATGCATGATTTCACTTTCCTTTGGGCAGGGAACTCTTTGAAAAAAATCAAACTTAAAAACATCAGCAACCACATTAATGGTTATTCAGATTTAATTTCTGCTAATCAATCCTTGATCATATTCTTTCTGCAGACTACCAGGCTTCCACAGGCCAGAGCTGCCAGAGGACTTGTGGACCACTGTGGTGACGTGAGAGGCTGACCTTAACGTCTACTCCTGGAATGTAGAAGACGGTGGTCTCCAAGTCATTGGATTTTGTCTGCAGGGAAGAGGGGCACTTCTTGCCAGCAAGGAGGTGGGTGGTGGAGGTGTAGGTGGGCTGCAGCTTCTTCTTCTTTGGGGGAGATTCTTGGTCCAGACTCCTGAGGCTCCGGTCATAGCTCCTACAAAACCCAGAGGGAAAGTAGTGCTGTCAAAGGAGGAAGGTTCTTCATTTTGTTTAGTTATCAAAATGTACACAAGGTCCAAAGCTATATGTTTTGTGTCTTCTGTCTAAGGAAGACTAGCTTTAACTGTTGTATCAGCTACAGAGGATCGTAAACAAAATTAAAGAATCATCAATGTCAAAGCCCCAAACCGCAATTTGTGTGGTGCATTTCGCGTGGAAGAATGTAGATTCAACTATATTGAGTCAACAGGGAATGCTGACTCAACCATTTTGTGACTGCTGGAATGTCACATAATGGGCTTTAACTTTCACTATGTGATGGAGATGACCCCAACCTTGCATTTGTACTGGATTTCATTTTATCTGGAAAATTATTTAAGAGGATTTCCTCTGATTCGGCTCTTCAAAGGTGCATTATGTAAAACTGCATTGAAGTGAGGACCCTTTAGACTCAAATGACAAAAAATGTAGAATAACTGAACTGATTAATTACGTGCTCATTACACCTTTTTTGTCAGTTGAGTCTAAATGGTCCTAACTTCAAGTGACCTTCAAGCACACCTTCAACTCAACTTTTTCAAAACTATTTGATTTTTCAACAGACCTGCTACAAAAGCAGCAGGAAAAAATAGTTGCCATGTTCTAAATGAAATCCACTTGTTTTAGTTATTTGAAAGGGTTAAGAATGTGTGTTTTGCAGTACCTCCTGAAGGAAATGTCCTCATGCTCAGGTTGCGGGGTGGTGGGGTGCAGGACACACTTGCCACTGTCAATCTCCACACGGATGTCCAGCTCAAAGTCAATATTTCTCTCAGTTGGTGGGCTAATGAAGCTGCGATTGGTTGGTGTGCTCGGCCAGCGCTCACTGAACAGCTGACTGACAGCAGCAAAGCCTGATGACTTCCTGTGCGACGCTTGGCTGGGAGGAAAGAAGAAACATGGTTGCTGAAAATCGCAGACCTTCAATTATGGGAGGAAAAAAAAAAAAACGAAGCACAAAACCAAAGCTTTTAAGTAGATCACAAGTTTATGAAGTCATCCAACATTCATTATAAGAATGCTTTAAGTAGCCAAAAATAGATCAGAAAGACCACTCACAAAGGCCTACGGTAGCAAGACGGCCTCTCACGTTCAAACTCATCCTCCTTGTCGGAGTCCTCAGAGGAGGAGGAGGAGAGCTCGTCACGCCTCATGTCGTCGTGCTGGAAGGGAAGTGCGGGTGAGAAGACAGCAGGGGTGGTAGGGGAACTGAAAACTGAGTACTGGCCCAAGCTAACGGATGGAGAATGAAGATGATGATGAAGATGGGGTGGCTCATCGATGGTGACCGAGGACAGGTCCGTCTCTGTCTCCTCGGGGAACTTCAGAGAAGGGCAGCATTAGAGAATCACGAATTTCAAGAGGGGGACACAGTTTCAATATCTTTATAGAGCTTTGCATTATGACATTGATGAGGCTCTTCCTACTTAGAATCAACATGGCTGAAGGCTATGATTCGAGTAATCTGACAATAGCAATGCAGTAGATGTTGATGTCCTGAAGTAGGAGGCCGGCCAATAAGTCATAATGGAGAGTCTAATTTTGAAGGAGATAGTGTTCTGTAAAATAGACCATGCAGCATGTTGATTACAAAATTATTTCATGCTAATCATTTGTGGCACTTAAGCTACTGTATTTTGATTTCAGTGTTAAAGGAGTACTCCAACGTTTTGGGCAAAATACTCCTTTTCTGACTTACCCGGAGTTAGACAAGATGTCGGATATCGTTTTCACCTCTGTACGTCCACTGGTTCAGTTCCGATGGGTAGCACTTTTTGTTAGCTTAGCATAAAGACTTGAAGTCTACAGGAGTCATTAGCCTAGCTCCGTTCAAGTGAAAAAATAAACATTACAGCAACTCCAAAGCTGTCCTATTTACACAATGTATCATGTGTATTTGAAATAGACATCTTTGGGGGGGAGGGGAGTTAGATGGTAGGAACTATAACCACCTAACTTCTCCTTAAACAACTCCAAAGTCCCAAGATGTGTATTTTATTACTGTGTAATAAGACAGCTTCGGAGCTGCTGTAAAGTTGTTGTTTTTTAAACAGAGCTAGGCTAATGACTCCTGTATAATTCAAGTCTTTATGCTAAGCTAACACAAAATGCTACCCATAGAAACCAAAGCCGTGGACGTACAGAGGTGAAAATGGTATCAAACATCTTGTCTCAGTCTGGGTAAGTCGGCAAAAGGGTATTTTGCCCAATATGATGAAGTATTCCTTTAACAGCATCTAACAGCATGCTATAGACACTTTTTATAGATTTTATGTTCGATAACACAGAACACTATCAGCCTGGAAATGTTCTTAGAGGAGTTGAGAGGTCATGCATTTTTTGTAAAGAGGCAGAAAAGAGAGAGTGTGAGATGAGGAGGAAGATGAGGACGACATGACACCTTGGTAGGAGGAAGATGAAACACACTTGATCGCAAGGCAGTGATTTAAGAAAAAAAGAACAAAAAATAAAACAGCCCAAACAAGTCTGCTAGTCTATAACTCTACTATTCGTGATGACAGATGGAGAAAAAGCCTCAATGCTGATAGTGACAACAGATCCCCGAGGCAGCTGCTGAAATGGGCTGACTGCTCCTAAACATCAATGCAAGTGTAAATATTGAAATTTTTTGACAGAAGCAAACAACTGATACCAGTGTAGACTCCAGAGCTGTCTGAGGGTCAATTCATGGACATCATTTCATATGTTCTTTCATCACCCATCTAAAGTCTGTGCTTATTAGTCAACAGAAAACCACTGGCAAAGCATCAGTCTAGTTAGTCAGTAAAGTTGTACAAAACTGTACTGCGAGAAGACTCCAGCAAAAAGGAAAACTCACACTGCAGAGAGAGACATCAACATTCAGCCCTGATAGGGCACCAAGCCACATTTTAACACAGCTGTAAAATACAGCCACCAAAACCTTCATGGGCTAATAAATAATCTTTTTATTGAATCAAGAAAGTGTATTTTTATTCAATGTGTTCCAATGTAAAATGGCTCTCTTGTAAAGTAAAATGAGCCTGGGTTCATGGCTTTTTGGTCACAAATTAATACGCAGTATTTTGAGTCTTACTGGTTCTCGTTTTAAAGGTGCTAGGTGTAACATTTTCACATTAATAAATCATTCGCATATTAATTGTTATATATTAGTATAATAACTATAAACAAATGAGACCTGTCCCAATAAAAAGGACAGCCTCTACCAGCATTTTACATTGTGAGCCACGTAACAGGAGGGGCTTTGTTATTCCTATGCAAATGGAACTAAAGCTTTCTGTGTTTCTGGCAATGGCAGATGGTGGAATGAGTGACAGGCTGATATAAAATAACTTCCAACATGTTTATCCTCTTAGTAAAGTAAAGTTAGTAAAGTCTCAAAGAGAAAAATGTAATCCAATGCAGGGTGGTGGAAAGGGGACGAGTACCATCTTCTCTCTGACGGGGGAATTGTGTAATGTGGGAAGATGAAATGTGAAGAAATGTGTCAGTTTTGAGACACACACGCTTAAACGTACTTCTAACTGCCTACCATGTCGACCATAGTCTCATCTGTTTACAGTATTTATACCAAGGTATCAAAATCAATATGATAATCACATAGTGATATTGAAAAATGTTGCACATAGCACCCTTAATAGATTGATGACCATGAAATCCCAGCACTGATGGATCTTTCATCTGCAGTGTTTTTTTATTTAATGCTGTTAGGTGTGAATAAGTTCGATTGTGACTGCCAAAGAGTACAGTTTACAGTCCTTGGGTCAGAGGCTAACCATGCATAGCTGCTGGAAACCAGTGAGTACATTAAGGCTGAAGCAAAATTGATTTGGATGGGTATGCAATTTCAAGACAGGATGAGAATTATTTTAATGCAATTAAGCATAATTTCAAAAGAAGTGTCCATTTACAATCAATGTAAGACTTCACATCATGTAGGCAAAATACACTGGGGAATATATGCTTCAGGTGAGCTTACTAAAATCATCACTAGCACTGTATTAGTATTTGTGACTGCACAAAACAGTAGCAAACATTGTGCTATTTAAGTTTTATATCAGTGCAACATAATAACAGGAATTCTGATGGTCTGCATGCAGCAGGAATAAATCAGGAATATGACTAGGGACACAAACAGCTCCATAACAATAAGTCCCCATGTAAAATGAATGGGAGTTGTAAAACACTGAAAAATATGACAAAAAATATACAGAAAAAGCCACCTCTCTATTCAATATAAGATAATTGCACATTGAACATGGATGTGTACATTAAAAGATACTCAGAGGTTAATATATCACCATCTTGTTTTGAATTTTGCATATTCCAAATCATATAAGCACTGCCCAAGATAATCACAGAGGAGAAGAGGAAACCGAATCTGGTTTTGATTAATATTGGTTATATTTCATCTTTTGTTCAATATACCTTGAATACCTCTCCTGGACTGACAGGCGTGTTTGTGGAGTCCAAGGCCTGATTATTAATCTTCAATTGAACAAAAGAGACACCAAAAAGGAGTTCATCCAAAATAAATGAATAAATTTAAAAAATAAAGAATTCAGGAAAACATTTGACAACAAGGAGGAGATATTGCACTTTTCTAAGCACAATGGCTGCTCCCTTCAAGCTGTACAGCCCATGATCATAAAAGCCACTGCTGTGCTTAATTTGCCAATGACTTCACTGTGTACAGGTGTTTACACTGTCCGAGCACACTCTACTAATATAACTTAAATCTTGAAATGCCACCCTGACATAATGCCCATTATCCTCTTGTATAGAAGTCCACTGTGGTGACAAACATAAACAGAAATGGGGGATGAGATGAGGGCCCTGAGCATGTCATCAACATAAAAGGACGTGAAATTAAAAAAGCCTACATTAAAACTATAAACAAACACCATCTTAAATGTAATATGTTGTATCTAACTTTATGAAACATTCTGAGGAAGTTTGTGGAGATTTCATTACCGTATCCTGGATATTGAAGGTGACCCTTGGCCCGGGGGAAGATGCGTCCACACGGATATCTGGCAAGTCATCGACATCCCCTATTCTGGAACTGAAGGCAGAGGGGAATAACAACAACTTGTGGCAAGAGATGCACCAATACAAATATTGATATGGGTTGATAATACGCTAAAACAGGGCATTATAATAAACAAGATGGTGCTTTTCTTGTTGTGTAAATGGAGCAAGCGGCAACATGCTCTTTGCCAATGGAAGCAGTGAGTTTACAGGAACAGTGGTCTATCACTAACAATTCCACCGGTGAGAGATAGAGGCTACCAACTGTCATGGTCTTGGTTTGTTTACGGTAATCAAGCCAAGGTGGTCACATTTTGGCAATGACAGACAGATGTTACAGGAATACTCCAATATTTTGGGCAAAATACCTTTTTTCCTACTTATCCAGACTGAGACAAGATGTCCGATACCATTTTCACCTCGCCCAGTGGTTCAGTTCCAATGGTTAGCATTTCTTGTTAGCTTAGCATAAAGACAATAGCCTAGCTCCATCAACGTGAAAAAAAATTAAACTTACAGCTGCTCTGAAGCTGTCTTATTTATACAATGTATTGTGTGTTACACGGTAATGAAATACACGTCTTGGAATTATATTTTTTTTAAACGAAAGTCGTTTTAGGAGAAGTTAGATGGTGATGTTCATCGGTTATAGTTCCTACGATTTTGCCCAAAACGTTGGAGTATTCCTTTAAACTTTCTACAGATAGAACACTTCAGAGAGAGGCTACTGTACACTTGGATCAGCATGCCCTCATATGTTACCTCTGTCGGTCCAACCTCTTTAGAGGAGGGCGGCCTGCTGCTGCTGAGATGCTTTTGGAACGGTTGTAGCTTGGTTTGTAGCCCAGGCCCCACTTGTCCTTTAGAGAGGCCGCCTGGTGAGCAACAAGCACAAATACAAAGATGAAAACTAGTCCACATTTGGCCCATGTTCTGTTTTTGTAAGACAGGTAGGACAGATATCACTTTAAGGTGGCGGTACTGAGACTTGTGGCAAGTTGGGTAAAGTGAATGGTGTCAAAGAATGTGCACTGACCCTCATGCTGGAGCGCCGTAGTTTCTTCCGGACATCTCTCCTGATGTCATTAACAGCCACGGACTCCAGCTGCTGATAGCGTTGGATCTCCTGGTTGATGGTCCCCTCACTGGCCCCAAGTTTCCTGAGGTCAAGCAAACAAGATGTGGGTTTTTAATCCATACATTCCAACAGGAGAGCCAGGTCTAATCCAAAGTGATGATCGGAAGGGTCTGCTTTACAAACTGTACTAGACCAGAAACAAATCCTGACATCCTGGAGTAAACCCACTACAAGTTCTGAAGGTTATTCAGCCTCATTTAGGAGCGTGAGTGAACTTAGATTTCTTACTTGAGGTCGTCGATGACTTTGGCCTGTTCGTTCAGCTCTCTGATATCCACCAGCCGCTTGGTGAACTTCCTCCCGCGGGCATCAATCACCTGGTTCCCCAGTGCCATCTGTCTTCTGGGGTCAATGGCCTCCTATTTGGTCAAATAAACGTTGCACACCCAAACCCATTGAACAGGTCAGACTCATGACAGACATTGACAAACCCGCTGATCAAACCCAATAACCAATATTTTCTACAACAACTCTCCCAGGTAGTTGCTGTAAATCAGAATGTGTTCCAAATCAATTTGCCTTGTTAAATCTGGATAATTATTTTGATTCCGATTAAGCCAAA
>OMKZ01027465.1:13040-25901 GCA_900302535.1 Neoniphon sammara
ACATTTTTTCAAAATTTTTTTTTTTTGCTTTTATTATTTTTTTATGCTTTTCATTATTGCCACTGAAATATGACTTAAATAAATGACTTTTGTCAGTATAAATAATACGTTATGGCTCTATGTGATGCATTTTAACATCAATAAATCATTATCATCATTAATTTTGAGACACTACAATTAAAATACCATCACATCTATCAGCCTTTGTGCTTCATTTTAAATCATGTGCCACCGGGTTAAATTTGGCAGGAAATAAACTGGATTGCTTTACAGCAAAAAAAATAAAAATAAAAAAAAATAAAAAATCAAGAGCACACCATTTACCCCGTGCAAACATAGCCAATTTCCGGCAATGGTGTTAATAGAGAAATAGCTTCCAATATGTTTATCAATTACCCAAATAAGTAAGATAAATCAAAGTTAAATCAAAGATAAAATCTATGACAGAAGAAGAATGCAAAAGGGGGTTTGTGGGAAATGTGGTCTTACTTTTAGTAAACAGTCACACAAACAGTTAAGCGACCTGAGATAGAATTTACCAACCCTCTCGGCCATGATGTTATTAGTTTACAGTAATTAGATCAAGGTATCACACTTTATTCGACAACAAGATATTGATTTGATTAATTCTGATGAATCGTTCCCATGTTTGTTAATGTCTTTGAATGCTGTGCCCCAGCATCTATGTGCTGAAACTGGTCCACCTCCACATGATGCTGTTCCACTCACAGGCGTTCATGACCAGGTCCCCCCGCACTTCAGGTTTCCAGTCGTCCCAGGACGTCTCAAAGCCCTCAGCGAAGCGGATGCAGAAATTCTTGAAGTGGCCTTTGCTGACCAGCGAGTCGGAGGAACAGGCTGTGATCAGCGTGCTCTCGATGGTTAAGACCAGGGCGGAGCCAGTGTCGAAGTCTATGCTGTGGTTGGCCTGGCGGAGGGGCAGAGAGGGGGAGACGGGGTCAGCCAGGCCTCGGCTGGGGGGGGAGCTCAGGGAGAAAACAACCCAGGCCCAGGTGCAGGGAGAAGGCACGGTTTGGGTTAGCTGGTAACACTTCATTCAGTCTGCCGTAAACTCAAGACTTGCTTTATAATGCCACACATATTATGCTTCTAACCTATTGATATTAAGTGGCAGATTACAGCTCAAATTAGATTTTGCAGCTAGTCTATAAACTGCAAATTAATGAGCATTAATAAGCACTCTTAAATAAACCTGTGAGTGAAATGTTACCAAGCTTTTCAGTTAGATTGCATCGTAGGTTTCCCCACAAGACTTAGATTGAGCCTGCCATGCACCCCATTGTGTATCATTAGTCCTAGTGTATGAAAATGTGCTGTAATGATTTAATGCATGTCATGAAAGTCTCTGGAAAATTAGGGTGTACAAATCTGATCATCGCTTCTGAATAATAAACTAAGCAATCTGAATAAACCGAACACCAACTGGCATAACCCCCTTTTTTTCCATTAAGGAATTAAACACCCATAAACACCTCAGACACCACGCCAAGCCTGGTTGTTATGCCAGTTCTGTGGAAATGTGATTGCTACCAAAGTGGTGTGACCTGCCATTTTCACACAAGTACAGTTATGATGCAGTGTACTTATGGCAGGCTGGAAAGATGAAAGGTTTACTATAGCAAGTCATTGATCCACAACACAAGCGATCACAAGAGATGGAATAAATTGTAGGTTACTTTTTGTGCATTTTTATGCCGGCCTACTGATGTGCTGGCCCCAGCTTCAGAGCGGATGCCCTCCGTAACTGGTGCATGTCCTCTCTATGGAAATAAGTATGACATAACAGCTGGTATATCTTATCTCTATGAACATAAGTATAACATTACAACTGGTACAGACGTTACTATGGATTTTACATGAAAACTGATGGAGCTAACAGTTCTTTTTATTCATATAAGACAACAACACAAGACTGTGTTTTTAAAGCTACAGATAAAAGTACTGAATATCCTGATAACTGGTACAGTAAAGCCTTGCAATGTGCCGATGAAGAAGATGATATGATCACTTTCTGACAAAGGAAGGGACATGATTTCATGATTTGACAAAAGAAGCCATTAGCTTGAGTTAAAATGCAGTTCCGGATGAAACCATTTTTGGTTTCAACACGTACAGTTAAAGGAAACAACTGACACAAAACAACTTTGACAGAAAAATTACACATAAACACGGACACAAACTATATGATAAACGAACACATCTGTGGCTCTTATGAAGCACACATCCACGCTTGATATTAAAATGCAAATTAAAGATGATAAAACTGCACACGGGAGATTTTAGCTCTGCGCCTACATCTTATGAAAATTTGACCTGAATGTCTTGCGGCCAAATGTCTCATGTCTGTTACATGAGCCTGAGCCACAGAGGTAAAATGTCCAATGTGTTATCTACAATGAGAACAGCATGGAGTGAAGCCGAGGTTACCTGGGATGTGTTGGTGATGGGCAGGCAGATGCCCAGGTCATTGACAGTCAGCTGCAGGAAGAGGGTGCTGAAAGCCTGCACCGAGGTCTGCTGGATGCCCGGCAGCTTGTCCACCACCTCCTTGGTAGCCATGTGGATGTCCTTGTTGAGGGCCATCCGCTGCTCATTCCAGTTATCATAAGCTGCTTTGTAATTGAGCCAGAAGAGCACAGCTGCAGGAGGGCACACACACACACAAACACACACACACACGGGTAGAAAAAGATTATCATGTCATCCAGGTATTATCAAATCATGATTCTCATTTAGTCACATCAGGTTATCAGATGTCAAGGAATTGGACAGCCCAAATGAGGCTCAGACTACCAGAAAGTTTTAGCACAAATGTGAAAAAAATCTCCTGCATTATAGATGAGCTGCTCAACTTCTGAAACCCAGTCTCCTTAGAAACGGTTACAACGCCCTATCCACACACACACTAAATTAATCAGAACAAAGTTTTATGTTAATTTTGGGTTGATTTTTCCTTTAGTTAAAGGACAGATTCCTGTTCAAGAGGTGAGCCATACATGGGGAATACATTCTATAGAACTTTAAAGGACCATAAACACAGTGGGAATTAAAGGATAATTCTGTTATCTTCAGTCTGGGCTTTATTTTCCTAGATTTTGTCACTTAAAGTTTGTGAAGAGCGTTCTCCAATACACATAAAAAGGGCCAAAGTAATTTACAAGATCAGAACCCCAAAAGCAATTAAAACATGCCCTTTCAACACAAGAACACTGCAGTGATACTGTCCACATTAAATTTTCAATTATCTGTGGCTTGACACTTGGATATATTGGGGTTTAATCAATTTTTTAAACTAGCTTGCGCTGGCTAGCAAGAAGACTGCTATAGTACTCTGATGCTGTGTCATGTCACACTGGATTTTCTGGAACTACAAACTGCCAACTGTTCATGTAAACTTGTTAATTACTAGTAGGACATGTGGGATTTTTTTTTTTTTACAGGCTCTGTCATCTCCCTCGTGGCATCACAAACTGCAGAACTGTGTCAACACAAGCAGTAAACAGCAGCAAATCCACCAATGCTGGCAGTCCAATGTATTTAAAATCAAAATATATTCACAGTAATATAATCAAACTCACTTGTGACAAGCAAGAAATATTTACTATATCTGTTAGTTTAAGGCTGATTTTAAATTCTTAACTACAAATGATTTTGGACTTGGGCATTCTGAGTCAAACACATGCAGAATCCTTTTCAAAGTGTAGCAATAAAGTGTAATTTGCCCGCTTCTTTGTAGAAACTAGGAAAACTAGGCTCAGGTTTAAAATAACTAGAATTATCATTTAAATCCCTAACCCTCACAGTGTTGGTGTCATGATTAACCCATGGAGGTATACAGGACCAGCTGCCTGGTTGTAATTAGATGTGATGCAGAGATTTTAGTTTCAAAGTAAACTGAACCTCGGTCAAATGCCACTGGCTGGGCGAAGACAATGGGCCTGTTGAGCGTGATGAGGACGGCCTCTTTATCTGAAGAGCCACTGATCTCTTCCTGCAGGGCGTTCCGAAGGCCAATCCGAGTTCGGAAGTACGCCACCTGGTGGAAGTCTGAACCTGCCTCTTCATAGACCTGTACAGCAGAAAGGGGGGGTGAGATCAAACCCGTATTTGTCCTTTATATTGGTTGGGCTACATGGACAAAATCAAATATCACAGTATTTTTGACCCAATACTCCGATATCAACATTGTGATGATATGAGCAGTAGGAGGCAAATAACAGACAAGGCAAGTAAAGTGTTCTTGGACATTTTACAAGCTAAAGCTGCTGTGCTGTATCAAAGTATTTTAGGCTACTGTTAGCGAGTTGTCCATAGCTGTGTGTGCAGCAGGTTAACACAGATGAAAACATTTATTTCTCTAGTATGAAGTTTTGTCATACCTGGTGCTTGACTATCTGTCCGAGAGCCAAGTTGAGGTCCACTTGACATTTGCCAAACAGCTTGAGGTAACTGCTGCTGCCGCCAGGCTGAGTCTTGCACTGGATTCTGTTGGACAACTCCAGTTCAATCAGGCCCGTCTCAAAGCGCACCGCCCGCATGGAGGGAGTGGTCGCCGTCATCTGTATGCCCTGAGAACAGGAAAACGGGCATGTGGAAATTTCTTCAAAGCTTGACCGACATTAAACATGCAAAAACTCCTCTTGGAAGAATTAATTTCCTAACTGTATCACCTGAGACAAACTGAGTGTGACAGATGTGATGCTTTGCACTATTATACCGCAGGAAAGTGAATATGAGATACCTTGAACATGAGGCTGAGCGAATAGAGCAGGATTTTTGGCTTGTCTGCATCTGTCGAGATGTCATGCTCGTTCCACAGAGGGATTGGCTGTTCTCCTCCTGCACACACAACCGGCAACCTCAACCTCACAAGTTCCCACAAATAGGCAGTTAAGAGGGGTTAGATAACATGCATAATGTGTGGGGCTTGTGTGTGTGTGTGTAGGACTGAGGGTGGTTGCTAATATCTGCTGAGGAAGAATAAAATTTTCATTCCCATTCCAACTATGTTCAAAGGCTCTTCCCTGTTGCAACTGCTTGCAATACACTGCGCCTGTGGCTACGCAATTCTCATTATTCTTTACTCTAATTTGGCGTCACAACTCCCTGTTCTCGCTTTGTATCTTGTTGGGTAATTACATCGATCAGGCTTATTGACTTAAACAAATTACTATCAGTATTGATGTGGAAATGAACTGATTTGATTTGTGCCAGCACGCCTCCCCTTGAGCACAGTTTTCAGGAAAAAACACTTAATTTCAACTACCCTCAAATGGGTAGTTGAAATGATCTGTGGGCTATAGAGTACCTTGGGGAACACTTAAGATTAGATTAGCTTTATTGATCCAAGGGGAAATCGGGTCATTTCAGCAGCAAAGGATATAGCTTTGTGGAGTTTCCTTGTCTTAGTTTTGCCATGTGAGATGTAAAAATACTGATGGGATCTGATCGTTCTAAGCCCATACACACATAGATGTAGTTCATATAATGTTAGTGATAATATCGTGCAGAACAATCTCTGACAAAATTATAAATGTAAACTGAAAAAATGAAAAACAAACAAATAAAAATAGTGCTTGTGGTTGTCCAGGGTACCTGACACCTTCTGGATGACCTCATTGACCTCCTTCATGAAAACCTTCTGCAGGAAGACCAGGTGGTTGAGCAGGTCTGTGGTCAAGTTGTGCTCAAAAGAGCCAATCTGCATCACACAGGAGACGGTATGGATTTAGGAGTACTGATCAAAGATTTCTATCTCACTTGGTTTACTTGACTGTTTTGAATGTTTGTCCTTTTCAAGTGGCACTGAAACAAATTCTTATCAACTGGGTAGAAATGGTAAAGTATCGCGATCTCCTATCAGCAGCTTCGTACCTCAGCCACACAGCGCAGGTAGTTGCCTTGGAGGTAGTTCCCTTGCTTGGCTGGGAAGTCATCAGGTGCCCAGCCTTGGTCTGAGTGGCTCTCATGGTCCTCCATGATGTACTCTCCTGACATGGTGACCGGCGGCAGGTTGAGGCTGGCTGATGGCGGCATGGTGGACATGTCCACCGGGGACACTTTGGACTGGAAGCACAGCTTGTGGTTTGGCAGCTCAAAGGTGAAACTGGTTTGTGCCCCTGTAGGGAGGAGGAGGGGGTGGAGAAGAAATCAGGGACGTTGGAACGTGAACGGATTATTCAGGTATTTAGTTTTTAGGTTTCTAGGATCTGATACCAAGAACCATGTGTGAGTGTCAAATCAGTGCAAAGTGACTTGATATTCTGCTTTTTCACAGAAAGATTGTGCTTGTAATTGTTCCAAAACCCTGCCCCAATTCCTTTGTTATTTAGTACATATAACAAATCAGAAAGGGACTCAAACTGATATTTGCAACACAGCTTGGTACTTCCAATCAGTACTGAGTGACAAAGTGGTTTTGCTAGAGCTCAAACAACAATCGCTCTGTTATCAGTTTATAGCCACACTGAAATCAATGCCATTTCTGTTCCCTCTCTCACACACACACACCTGTCATGCCATGGCTCTTCATGCGACCCATTTTGTACTCTGCTTTCAGCGAGGGCAGCAGGGCAGCCCCGATGGTGATGCCATCCATCATGGCGCTGAACTTGAGGACGATGGGCTTCTTCTCCAGGCCCTCGGGAAGCTGCGGGAACTCGTTGGCCTCCACGGGGGTCTGGTTGATGCTGGACGCCTTGTCAGAGGGCTGCGGGGTGGGGGTGTCCTCCCTGTTAGGGGGTGGACTGAGAGGGGAGACGAAACACGGTCCGGTCAAGATCGGCTCATGTCTATATAAGGTGCCAATCAAGCTGGAGGCTTTGAAAACATGAGGCATGCTGTTTATAATTATGCATTTTCATACCCCAATCACATCTGTACACATATGCTGTATGTTATCAGTGTCAGAATATCACCAAATAGAACAAACTTCCACAAGCTCTGAAAAAGGTGCTTTAAAGGAATACTCCAATAATTTGAGCAAAATACCCTTTTTCTGACTTACCCAGAGTGAGACAAGATGTTTGATACCATTTTCACCTCTGTATGTCCACTGGTTCGGTTCTGATGGGTAGCATTTCGTGTTAGCTTAGCATAAAGATTTGAGGTCTACAGGAGTCATTAGCCTAGCTCAAAGTGAAAAAATAAACCTTACAGCAACGCTGAAGCTGTCTTATTTACACAATGTATCATGTGTATTTGAAAAACAATTCTTAGATTTTTTTTTGAAAATGAGCTGTTTTAGAAGTTAGATGGTAGGGACTATAACCGATGATCACCTATGTTCAGCAGTTATAGTTCCTATCATCTATAGTTCCTAACATCTAACCATCTATCATCTCCTAAAACCACTCATTTTTTTATTTATTTTTTTTTTATTTCAAGACGTGTATTTCAAATACATGATGCATTGCGTAAATAAGACAGCTTCAGAGTTGCAGTAAGGTTTATTTTTTCATTTTGATGGAGCTAGGCTAATGACTCCTGTAGACTTCTGTAGGTATCGAACATCTTGTCTCAGTCTGGGTAAGTAGGAAGAAGGCTATTTTGCCCAAATGTTGGAGTATTCTTTTAAGTGTCTACATGCCTAAATATCCTGGTTCCCAGCTTTTAAACCAGGTTTCCTAACTACTTTGAGTGGGTACAGCATTAAAATGTGCCAAATGTGCCATCTTAAGAAGTCATGTACCCCCAAATAATAGTAACAGTAACAGTACAGTAAAGGCACTCATGGAATTGTCACATGACTCTTATCTATCCTTAGGAGGTTTCCACTGAGAATAGCTTAGGACTGATAACCTTGGGTGTTACATCAAATATCCAGAGTGTATGAAATATAAGGGTTGTCAGCTATTTCTTTGAAATGGCACAGGAGACAAATACAGATTTTTAAGCGCTGAGACACCTGCTTCACTGTGCAAAAGGGGGAGAAAATGTCTTTACACTGATTTATACACTTGGTGCTTAATATTGTATAGGAGCTGGCCTCTGAACCCCTCATGCAACTATAATGTTCAAGCATTGTGCCACTCTGCAGAGCCAGCCTCTATCCTTTAAAGAGGCCTCTCTATTTTAGTCAGTCATGGTAAATTAATTTTTGTTTCTTAACTGCTCTGTCTGTTCAAAGAAAAATGAAAAATAGATGAATAAACCACACGAACATGTTGGAAGGCTGGCGGATGAGGTCGGAGATCTGTTTGGAGAGCTGGTGGGAGCTGCGGACCATCATGCTGTGCAGCGTGGCCGGGTGCTGGGGGATATTGATCATGATGGCCCCCACTTTGAAGACAGCTGCGTTGTTGGTCTTCAGCCCACGCTGGGCACTATACAAGGCCTGAGACTTGGCGATGTTGCATTTCACCACCGTCCTGGAACGCACAGAGCAAACCGGAATGGGTAACAGAAACGCTACTCGGGATGCGCCGATCAAAAGACATCAAACACCGAAAGTCCATGCACATTCACAGTAGCGTTCAGTTTTCTGATTTCAGAAGGGCACAGGGAGAATGAGTGATCATGGCGGTGACACAGCTACATGCCACAGCGGTTTCACAGGCACTGAATGAGCTGATGCATCATACGGATGGCAGTATGCATCTTTAATTGGGCAGAAAAAAAGGTTCCTTTCCTGCCCCTTTGTCAAATACAGTGGCTCTTACATAGCTACTGCAGATGACTTATGAATGTAAAACTGGTATGGAGCCATAGGGTATACAGAAGAGATGAAATGATACTGGTGAAATAAAAGATTCATATAAACAGGAGGAAGTGAGCACAAGAAAGATGAGTTCACGAACATAACATTATTAACAGTAAAGAATACAGAGATTGTCAAATAATTTAGAACTTTACAACAGAATTAACAGGACTGGGTTGACCTTAGCTCTCTGAAATTGATTAAAAAGGAGACACACACACACACACACACACACACACACACACATATATATATATAATATCTATCCAAGATAAGACCTGACTAAACAGAACTGTTCACTAAAAAAACATGTGGATGATGGGACTCGGACGAATGAAACATGTTCATTTAGGGCAGTTGTGTTGTTGATTTGTGATACATGTGATGAAGTGCAAGCCCTAAATGGCAGCAGTAACATACAGAAACTCTTGTTTAGCTGTGCTGGTGGGAGATGTTGGGAAATCCTCCAGTCTATGCAAGTAGTTGGAAGAGAAAGCCGGGGGAACGTAAAGGAAAGAAGAGCAGAAGAGAGGGGTGAAACAGGTCGGTGAAAGCATCCCACAATGTTTTCCACAAGCAACTTGGCGGGCACCCAGAGAGAAAATGTGCCCATGGTCATGCTCACCCTAACAAGCTCTATTTCTGCGTCTTTAAATTCAGTCTGAAACATTGATTCCACTCAAAATACAAGATTTAATCACTGAGTAGTACTCCCTGAAATGGCACTTCTATGTATTTCGTGTTCAAACAGGATGTTGTAGAGGGACATAACATAGGAGGGGATCAGCCAAAAATGTAACGGCAAATCAGTTAGAACTAGTTCCTAAAAAAATATGTACATTAAATGTAAATGACCTAATAGATAATGGTCAACCATGTATAAAATCTGTGGAATTTATGATGTGCTCAGGAGGAGAACTTCTACAGGACCCGGACTCTTGTGTTTATTCATGTGTTCCTTGGTTGGTTCATCAACTAATGCTTTTTGCACTGCTTAGAGGAACTATGGTATGCACCGTTTAAGTGGCAGAAAGCCAACCACATTTCGGAATTTATGAGTCATTTATCTACTGCTAACTAGCTCATATTTGATATTCTGGACTGTACATTTTAAAGGAATACTACAAACCCTTTAAGACAGCTTCAGAGTTGCTGTAAGGTTGATTTTTTCACTTTGACAGAGCTAGGTTAATGACTCCTGTAGACTTCAAGTCTTTATGCTAAGCTAACATGAAATGCTACCCATAGGAACCACAACAGTGGACGTACAGAGGTGAAAATGGTATCAAACATCTTGTCTCAGTCTGGGTAAGTTGGTAAAAGGGTATTTTGCCCAAAACGATGGAGCATTGGCATGTGGCTAAAATTAGCATTGTCATGTTAATGATAGCTAACAATTCAGACTGGCGGTCTGGCTTTTGATGTTTTGAAACCAGCCATAAGGACAACTATTGTGCATATTGGACAAATAATAATAATAATAATAATAATAATAATTACAATAATATACATACATATATATACACCAATCTCCATTATGTAAATTGTGTTTTGTTATATAGTTGAATCTCTATCTGGTCAAAGTTCAAATGGCCTAGGTATAGTGGCTAATAGTTGGATTTTCCATGCCTGTCCCATTGACTTCAATATTATTAATGGCCCCACAGTCTGGCACCAAATGTGGAACTATGACATAGTGTCCCTTCCTTCTTCATATGTTCCTTGCCACATACCAGGAAGTGGCTTGGTGGCTTTTCCTCACTAATTCTCTTACTAACAACAGCTCTGTGCTACCACAGCGCTAGTGGAGTTTCACTCACCCAAATCATGTATCTCCCTACCACCCCATATGCAATCTACAGTAGGTATTAGGCAGACAAATAAAACAGGTGTTGTACTGCAGTATGCAGATCTGCATCAGAGGACAGGAGTTACAAATATAACCTACTCCGATGTCACCATCAAACTAGGTCAGGAAGACAGTATCTAAAACTAAACAACGGCTGACTATCTGCTCTGAAGAGTGATTTAATTTGATGCTGGAGCCTGTTGTGGGTTTCTGCTTAATTAATCATTCCTGGCAATTATCAGCACAGCATGTTGAGTCTAATCAAACTGGCAGGTAGGGACAACATCTGTGAGTGACACTGCACTTATGTTCACTTTATATCTGGATGTTTGGCAATTTTACACATCACTGACAACTAAAAAGAGTCAAGTTACAGTCTAGCACAGGCCATTACAAGCATAGGGGAGAGGTTTGGAGTGTGCCGTAAAATGTTAAGTTTTGTTTTATTTCCACAGCGGGAGGATCTGTAAAATTGAATGAGATGCAAAAGCTTTTTTCCTCCAGTGGTGGCATAATGACAAAATGAAGCAAAAACAAAGCGTGGAGACAAATAGGTCTGTCTCATAACAAGGCTTGTAACATCGTTATGGTGGTCATACTCGGGGAAAGTGCTGGCATTAAAAACAAAAAAACTGCTGTAAAAAAAAAAAAGCATCTGGCTGCAGAGGATCTTTGGCTGGGAAGCAGCACTTGTGGAAAACACTGCATCCACTCTTCCTACACCTCAGCTCAATTGACTCAGGATGAAAGAGCTCATTTGCATACGCCGTGGCTGTGTTCAAGTGCAAGTCAGAGGGTGGTCTGTTCTCTTCTTTGACATCATTTACTACTTTGATGTCACTGAGTCTATAAACAGTGCACAACCTACAAAGTGAGAGGCGAAGCTGAAAGCAGCGCAGGTTCTACATGTTAGCTACCACTGCAATGAAATGTTATTTCTCGTGGTCAGCACATAACACAGGAATATCAAATCATAGCATTATAAATCACTAGCCATTAAAAAGCAAACCCAAACATTCTGGTTCTCTTGTCCTAAATAACAGCACTTACAATTCATTAACAAATGCAAACTAATCTGAGATGTAAACATTACTGTATATACAAAGCAAAGGTCAGTCAGTAAACCATGATGCAAATGGGGTCAGGGTCAAACCACTCCATTCAGACTGTGAACTAAAACTGCAACTAACATGATAGTTATAGGTCCATTATTCTATATTTTTTTCTTTCAAGATTAAACCTTCATAGCAAAAGGCTTTTTATGAAGAAAACCCTCTTTCAGAATAGACCCATTTCACAGCAGCCATTTTGACAGTAAATAGCAAGTAAACACAGGTGTTACTAATCACACTAATTAAGGTTCTGTTCCATTTAAGTGAACCAGAGCCTTTCCAGCGAGACTTTAATTAGTGCCATTAGTAACACCTGGGTTTACCTGCTACATCATGTCAAAATGGCTGCTGTGAAAAAGGTCTTTTGAATGGACTGTGACCCCGGGCCTGGGTGAGTACGTACTGGATGTCAGGCGTTATCCCCTCCAACAGGACGATGTTCACCCCTCCTATGTGGGCTGATGCACAGGTCTCAGTCATCTTCTGGTGCAGGATATCTATGGACACACAACAACACACATTTACCTGCCTTTGCCTAATTTTTATTGGACAAAATAATTAATGTGCTTTCCTGGTTTTCAGTGCTATTTGTGTACAGATATGGGAAGAAATATTAAATAAAGGGACAAGAGAAGCAGATTTAGATTTTCATTTTAAAGTGTAATCAATTTCTCATACAATGGCTTTCTTTTTTTATCTTGGTATTCATTTGTATTAGTCCTGGTCTTCATTAGTGCAAAAAATGTTTACACTAATATTGGGCTTGTTAGACAATACCACTTTTAGTAGTGAAGCATGATAAGCAGCCTATCAGGAGTCCACTGTCCACTGAGCCATACAGCTTTGATTTGAGTGTGTATATTGTGGCCAGCAGGGACAAAGTTAAAGACAAAACAAATATTGCACATAGCTGAGGTATTCAAATGTTCTTGTCTAAGAAAGAGTGACCAGCCAGCCTCACTTATTTATCCAAAAATTTTACTGGTATTTGGTGGGTGATCATTTTTGAACCCTGATTTCAACGTTTCCAATTCGCTGCACAGAAGTAACGAGTTTCTCTTGCGTGAGTGGCCGAGTCAAACAGCGGAGGCTATTCTTACACGCTAACAATCAATAACTCAGCCTCACCTTTCATCTTCTCCTTCAGGGTGAAACTGCCGTGGATCTTCTTCAGCTCTGCC
>OMKZ01027466.1:6127-17316 GCA_900302535.1 Neoniphon sammara
GATGTTTGATACCATTTTTACCTCTGTACATCCAGTGGTTCGGTTCCTATGGGTACCGTTTCATGTTAGCTTAGCATAAAAACTTGAAGTCTACAGGAGTCATTAGCCTAGCTCTGTCAAAGTGAAAACATAAACCTTCAGCAACTCCCAAGCTGTCTTATTTATAAAATGTATCGTGTATTTGAAATACACAACTTGAAATTTAGCGGACATTAGATGGTTGGAAATGTAACCGCTGAACACATGTATCCTTCCATCTGTGTTCAACAGTTATAGTTCTTACCATGTAACTTCCCCTAAAACAACACATTTTTTAGAAAAAATCCAAGACGTGTACAAATACATGATACACTGTTTTAATAAGACAACTTCAGAGTTGCCATAAAGCTTATTTTTTCACTTTGATGGAGCTAAGCTAATGACTCCTGTAGACTTGAAGTCTTTATGCTAAGCTAACATGAAATGCTACCCATTGGAACCAAAGCAGTGGACGTACAGAGGTGAAAATGGTAACATACATCTCAGAGCTAATCTATTTGTAATGTGCTATATGTTGTACTAGCTTCATCAGAGTAACAATAATCAGATGAGGAATAACAGTCGGCTAATGCTGCAGTAGCAAGCTAACAAACGATTGTCTCATTAGCTTACTAGAGTGAGATGTCAGTGTCTAATACATTATGAGAAACTGGACTAAATAAAACAACAACAATGCAACAGGTCAGTCACTCATTTGTTCACACATTACTGAGAGTCCAGTCAGTCATATCCAATTCGTTAAGCCAACCAGCCATTCAGTAAATCAATCAATCAACCAATCAATCAGTGTGAGTGAAAAATCGGTGGGGTTGAGCGTAATTGTTAGATTTTAATTGGCTATAATAAATTAATCAGTCAATCAATCCTGATGATTTATGATAACAGCAAGACTGTTTGGTCATAAAGCTGTATGAAAACAAAATGTATCTGAATATAAATATAACAATGAATGGATGAAAATGAATGAATGAATACATACATCAGTCAAACAATCAATCAATCAACTCAACATGGAGGTTAGGGGTAAAACTGAGGTACTGACCTGCCATGACAGCATCACTGCCAGCCTTGTCACAGTTGAATGGTGATTGGCTGGAAGCCCTCCTGATCATTTGGCCTCCAATAGCGCTGCTACCCAGACCATCAATATCTGAGAGAGGGAGAAACACGGTGGAGGAGGGAGAGGGGAGATGGCAGAGAGAAAAGGAGAAGATGAAGAGAAAAGGAGAAAGGGGAAGGGAAATGGAAAATAAAAGAGGGAAGAAGACAAGCAGAGGAGTGGACAGAGGGAGCACAGGGAGGTGGAGAAAAGAAGGAAAAAGAGGAAGAAGCGTGAGAAGGAAAGTGGCAAGCAAGAAGAACCTACTTGTAGCATTTTAACATCAAGTAAATCACAGGCTACCAATTTAACAGTTAAACCTGAACTGACCTAGCATTCCTTCAGTAACTTCCCCACCCCACTCCTCCCCATTACATCAATTCAAGTTCTCAGATTTTCACCCAGGGTGTGTGTGTGTGTGTGTGTGTGTGTGCGTGCGTGTGTTTACCTGTTAGCATGGTAACGAGTGGCAGTGCGTGGTCCTCAGGTGAGCCCCAGTAGCCGGCCTCGGCCAGCAGGTTGCGCTCCAGCACTTGGTGGTACAGCTCCTCTATCCAGGCCTGTGACAGAACCACCAGAACCCCGCTGCTCTGGATCAGACGCACAAACTCCTTCTGCACAGAGGACACACAACACACAACATTCTATTTTATTCTATTCTATTCTATTTGTGCACAAATCCTGTAGAGCAAATTTTAGTAAACTTATACTCAACAAATCTATTCTTCTCCACTTCTAGTTTGCTCTATTCCACTCCACTTCTATTCATTTCTGGTTCCCTTTAGAACTGGTCTACAGTCCTAATTTAGTTTACTCTATTTCTAGTTAATGTCATCATACCCCACTTGGCTCTTATTCAGTCTACTTTACATCTAGTCTACTCTACTCAACTTAAACTTCTACCTAACTGCACTCTACTCTACTGTACTCAACTTCTAGTCTATTCTACATCTAGTCTCTTTGACTCCTCTTCCAGTCCACTCAATTTTTGGTCTTCTTTAAGTCTTGTCTATTCTTCTCTACTTTGTTTCTAATCTAGTCTACTTAACCAGCCACTGATGTACTCTATTTACACTGTGCTTCAGTTCCTGTCTCTTCTAGTTCTGGTCAACCTCTCTTCTGTTTCTTCTTTTTTTTGAACACCTGCGAGCACCCGTCCCACCAGGACAGTCTATCCGACCCATACGACCCATTTTCATGACAACCTCAACCCGCCTACTACCCAGCAGCCACCTAAAGAAAAAAGACAGGCAGCCAGATCATTTTCCAAATGTGCAAATGTGCTTGTGACACCAAGTATCTAAAACATGGCCTGTAACAGCTTTCCATTTTTCTCTTAATTTGGAGAAAATACAAAAAAAAAATGGTGTAAGACATGAAGGGAAGGCACCAACAGACTATGAAATTGAAATTCCAAATAAATGTTAATTTTTTTGGAATACAGCATGTAATTTACTACAACATTTACTACAGCATGTAAACGCTTCAATCGCCCAACAATCAGCCGAGACGTTCTGTGCATGTTCTGAAGGTTAGAGGTTACGCACCACAGGTGTGATACCCGGAAGTCCAACGCAAAGCCAAGGCGGTATCATGGGGAATGCTAAGGCTATAAACAATGTGTATTTTTGGACACAAGAGGAGACGGACTTCATGTTACTGAAGCTGAAGGAGTTGGACATCCTCAAATACACAGATGCATGAAAAAGAAGGAATGGCAAACCTTTTTTGTCTAGCTATTCATTGTTTTGTTCTGCTATGTGACGCAAAAGCTCAACCGGAAGAAAGTCATCTTCTTCTTCAACTGGAACAAAGTCTTTGTCAGATGCTGACATAGGCTGCTTCTGTTAGTAAATTGTCTCTTTGACTGAGTCATGTTAACTTGGACAACGAGATAATTAAATGCTATCTCTGACCTAATCGAGCTTAAAACTTTAGTCTGACTGCAACTGTGCATATAAAACTACTGTTGAAAACTACTGTTGACTGTTGAATGTTGAGTGTTGACTTGCACCAACTGACCCAATAATACTCGCCTCCCTCTATCCAAATTTGCCCCGATCATGGATGACCCTGTATTTCGGATTGACCTGTACACTACTTCTGAATCTTCTTGTTCTGAGTTTTATTTTTCTTTACCATGTTTACTTTAGTTCTAGCATATTCTACTTCACCTTTAGTCTACTGTACTCTATTAAACTCTATTCAATTGTTAGTCTACTCTGGTCAATTTTCAGTCTCTATCCTACTCTACCTCAATTTTAGCCTATACTATCTCTATCCATCTCCATTCCACTCTTAGCTAGTCTCTCAAGCCAGACTTTCTCTTCCTCTTTGAATGCTCCATAGATAAGTCTGTAATTCAGCCCTTTAATAGAGAGGAAGCTGTCATCTTCCACTGGAAAAACTCCTTGTACCGGAAGAGTATTTGACCAATCACGACAATTGTTCACGAAAACGTATTCCCCTCAGAAACAACTGAGACAGTTAGCTAGCATGGATGATACTTTGACGAAACTGGTGAAAGAAGACACCGGAAGATGTCTCCAGGGCGAGGAGGAACTTTGCTTGTCATGGAATGAATTTAGCAAAGTTCCAAAAGAGCTGAATCTAAAGCTAGCGAGCTCAGCAGCTGGCTAGCTACTCTTTGACTAATTCGGTTTCCAGTAGGAGTTATTTATGGATCTGCACAGGGGATACGGAAGTGAGGAAATGACGGATATCCGCCTTATTTTGCTACTCATTTTCAGCACTTCTGAATTGTTCCGACTGTTAGGCATAAGCATTTGAAAATTGCGGGCGCCAACACGTCTGGCTTGAGAGACTAACTCTTAGCCTACTCTAACTGAAACCATCTCCACCTCTTCTCTCCTTAACTCAACCCTACATTGATCTACTGTGCTTCTAATGTCCTCTACTCAACCCTACTCCACTGTGCTCTATCTGTGCTGTCTTCTACTCACCAGGCTGAGGACAGGAGCCAGCGTGCGGCGGCGGTAGTAGTCGCAGCAGCACAGCTTGAGGTTGAGCAGCAGAGCGTAGTACGAGACCAGGTAGAGACCGTCGGCATTCATTAAAGCCTGACAGCTAAGATTGTCACCGGCCTCAAAACCCGGAGAATGAATCCCACCTAAAGAGAGAGAGGGTGACAAGGAGAGAAGAATTTTTAACACAGTTATATTAGAAGCTTTGCCAATACATCTAACATATCTATGCCAACACCTCAGTTGTCCTTTTTCACAGTAGCCATTTTGACATGAAATACCAGGTAAACACAGGTGTTACTAATCCCATTAATTGAGGTTCTGTTCTATTTAGGTACAGAACCTTAAAGCTTCTGTAGGTAACTTTTTTACTTCAGTTTTGACAAATCACTGTCATACACAGAGAGTCCAAGCCAAACTAAATGCACTGAACTAAATGCAAAAAAAATCCAGTCTTTTGGCTGCTTCTTGGGCTGTAATCTCGTTTGTTAAAATCCATCGCGCCAGTATTTAACAACCAATCAGTGAAGGAAGCCACTACCTCAGCGCCAATCATGTTGCGTGCACACGCAATGTGCACTACAGCTGTGTGCACTCGCTTCCCTGACTTATCTTAGTTAGAGCCATCTCTGTCTTAGCCTACCGGAGCTACAGTATGTTAGCTTAGCTTACCATAGCTACAGAATGGCGGAGAAGGAAACTGGCTCGTCAGTTCTTAATCCCCCATCACATCGGCAAACGAGGCACATGCACGAGCTTGCACGTGCATAGGAATCGCTTGGAGAAGGTACTGAATCTCAGGTGGGTGCTGCTTGAACTGTTTGAGTTTAAATTTCCGCCAAAGTTCCACTCACTCTACAAAGTTACATATCACAGCTTTAATTAACGCGATTAGTAACACCTGTTTTTAGTAAAATTTTGTGTCAAAATGGCTGCTGTAAAAAAGGTCTATTGAGGTAAAGTGAATTGGGAGGACAGAAAAAGAAACAGACAGGGAGGCGGAAAAGAAGAGAGAAAGTAGAGACAGTGTGGAGGAAATGAGCAGAAAGTCGATAAGCGGAGAGGGAGGAATACGATCTCCTGGCTGATGACAAGTTAAGCATTTTTATCAGAGAAACATGCACTGGGGGTTTAAAACAAATTAATGGAGTCAATTAAGTGTGGAGTTTAATTTGATTCAGAATTCTGCACTGCTAATGTAAAAAGTCCCACAGGGGAAAAACTGTCTTTATAGCTGTATTTATTGGTTGCGCCCTGAAGCTAAAATGTTAAATTAAACGGTTCTTGCTCCAGAATTATGTATACTGTATATATATTTACACCGCATTTAAATTCACATTACATTTACCTTTGAGGCGGACACTCTTATCCACAGTGACTTACAATAGGTGCAGCAGTAGAAGAAGCTTAAAGTCTGACATCGCCAACGTTTTCAACCAAGTAGAAGTAAAGGTATAGGAATACTAAGCTCCAAAGAAAAGTAATAAATATCCCTGTGTTTCCTGAGTAGTTACATATGACAAATAAGTCCTGGCTAAAGCAGGTTTTATTCTCACATGCATTATATTCATTTTGCAAAGAAAAAAATTATAATTAAAAAATAAACAAAATAAAACATAACTTCATAAATACAGGTAGCTCCTTCTTCAAAATTGTGACAAAGATGGCAACAAGGTTACCTTTTCTTTATTATTTTCCATAGTAAGTTTACTGTAATGAATAATGTAATTATTATTCATTTTAGTTTTACTTTATTGCTTCACAGAAAGTTTTACTTAAATTATTTTGAAGCAATCATTTGCTAAAAGGTAGATATCTAGATTTGGGATTGAAACTGTTAATATAACAATAGCAGCAGCAGAGCTTTTCCTACTGGCAGTAATGATTAGTAAGTAAGAGGCTGCCGTTGTGGTTGCAAATCACTCTACCCTCGGTAAATATCTTGTATTTGTCTTTGCACGCACACACACAGTCTGCAGAGGAATTTGTAGGACTTAAAAAAAACCCAGCCACACTTGAACATGCACATGTACAGGCATTAATAATAACACAATAACACATTAATAACAATACAAAGAGTATATTGTGCTCTCACTCTTTCTTTACATCACAGCACTATCATTTCAAGTGCCATGGTCATTAAAATGCAAATTCAGGTTAGTCAGTCAGTAAAAACTGAATCTTCAGACACTAGCAGTGAACAAACTTTTAACAGTTCCTGACATCTCATTCTCATGTTCAGAAAAAAATATCCATCCACCAGGATTAATGTGCCATGGGACTGCAAATCTGTTCTTTCCTCCTCTCTTTCCCTCTCTCTTTCCTTCTCTCACACATTTTGCCCTGCCTCCTCTTTTTCTCTCTCCCCTTAGGCCCGTACACGATTACACGATTTAATACACAAAACAATCTGTGAGCCATAGTTTCCCTACGTAGAAAGCCTTGGTTGGTCAGTCAACATTTCCACTGAGTCCTGCCTCAATTTGCAGATGACCTTTCAAAGAGCTTCCTCTAAGATTACAGCTTTACGTGATAAATGTGTCACTGCACAAAGATGGAGGAGAAACTCATCTTGTGTGTGTCTGACTGTCCAGGACTGTATGAAACAGTGTTTAATAGCTACCATAATCTTGGTCAACAACAACAAAAAAGAAGAAGCATTGTGGCATGTCAGCAATGAAACGGGTGAGCAGGTCTGAGAATGAGGCAGGCAGTTTGGTATCCTTTGCTACATCAGCACATTCTCATCTTGTTTTTCAAGATGACGGGTAAAAATTGAAATGGAAAATGTCGAGGGACAGATGGAGAACAGTCTGAGAGCAACTCCTCCCATCTTGAGTGAATTACACCAAGGCTCATCTTCTGAATGTAACATCAATATTTATTTTTTTATGATTTGCTATAGTTGGAATTTCCTTTGTTTCATTTCTTTTCTGATAATAATTTCAGCAAGTACTTAAAAAAGATGACTTTTCAGTAATATACAGCTTAAGTCATTTCATAATTTACCTTGCCAGTCTGCCATTGTGCTGCCTGTGCTGCTTTAATGGTATTGTCTTGTCATATTTGTTTCCTTATTGATTGTTATAGGACCACAGTGGAAATAAGTCTGCTAGCTTTTGTGTGTATTTTTGTGCTCTACAATTTTTTAATGGATTATTGTCTAACTAAATGCAGCTTTATGTAATGTTTTAATCATACTGTGAAATTATTCATTCATTCATTCTTTTATTATCCCCCAATAACAGTAATTCTGCAATTAGGAAGATATTTGTGTAAATTTCAGTGCACATGAGGGGGTGTTCTGCATGATGCTGTTCTCGGCTAGCAGCAGCAGCCATGGCTCCAGCTTGGAGCCATGGCTTGGAACTACTTTATCACCATATAAGGCAATTTAGGCTGGCTTTTACTACACCTACTCCTCCTTGGTGCTCTATTATGCAAACTCTGGTTCCAAAAATACAACATGTTGACATCCACAAATCCCACTTCTCAGACTTCAAGCAGGCCACTAAGTAAATAAGTAGCATTACAGCAACTTTGTCCATTATTTTCTCCAGGGTATCAATACGCCTACCTAAAGCCAACTCAGCAATGGGCACCATTACTCATTACCCTGTCTCCACCCTCTCCTTGCCCCTCCCTGCCTCTCTCACCGGCCTGCAGTCCCGAGCAGAAAGTTGAGGAGAAGTTCTGCAGTGACAGGTCCACATCCACGGCACTGGCCAATCCCAGCAGTCGGGGTAGCAGCGCCACTAGCGACTGGACAAACAACCTGGCACTCTGCTGGTCAGCTTCCTGATTGCGGAGGAGTTTGAGTGACAGGGCGGCAGTGCGCAGGGAGCGGTGGCCTGGGTAGTCGCGAGGCGTCTGCTGCTCCTCGTCAGCCAGCGACACATTGTCGGAGCCAATGTCGGACACGTCGGAGCGGCCCGAGTCTTTCTCAGCCGCCATGGAGTACTGGTCACACGAGTCGAACTCTGTCCGCGACAAATCCTGCTCCTCCACACTGGTGGGCAGGTAGAGAGATTAATTAGGTTAAATAAATCAGTAAGACAGATATACAGATATACAGACTTACTACTGGAACTTGCATACAGCACAATTTAAGAAACAATGCAAGACATACTGAAGACTATGCAATACTTAGTCTTCTTATGGAAAGAGTACTAAAATACATTACTTGAGTTGTATATTTTACTTACGTATTTTGTTTAAAGATTACTCATGATGTAAAATTACTGGTGTCAGGTACTGGTGAAGCACATCAACTTAAAAGTAAAATATTTCTCATTTAAAATCAGAAAGTCTTTTTCAAAAGAGAACACGATATATCTTTATCACAGCAGCCACTCTGACACGAACTAGTAGGTAAACACAGCTGTTACTAATGACATTAATGAAGTCTTTCCAGTGAGCCAGCAACAATAGCAGGATCATAGCTTTGTTAGACCTAAATGGAACAGAACCTTAATTAATGTAACACCTGTGTTTACCTGCTGTTCATGTCAAAATGGCTGCTGTAAAAAAACGCAATTTCTTATGCTTCACCATCTGTCTCAGAGGCGTCGCGATCTTTGGCCTGGCGCACTGCTCAACATTTCCACTGAGTCCTGCCTCAATTTGCAGATGACCTTTCAAAACCTTACTCTAAGATTACAGCTTTACATGATGAATGTGTCACTGCACAAAGACGGAGGAGGAACTGATCTTGTGTGCCTCTGACTTTGCAGGACTGTATAAAACAGTGTTTAATAGCTACCATAATCTTAGTCTTTCAAGCCAGAGTTCCAGTGCTCCATAGATGAGTCTGTTATTCAGCCCTTTAAAATTTGCAGAGAGGAAGCTGTCATCTTCCACTAGAAAAACTCTTTATACCTGAAGAGACCAATTACAACACAGTAAATGTGCACAACACAAAAAAAAACTTTCCCCTCAGAAACAACCAGGACAGCTAGCTAGCATGGATGATACACTGATGAAACGGGTGAAAGAAGACACCGAAAGACGTAAAAGATACCCCGCGGTGAGCAGGAACCTTGCCTGTCACGGAATAAATTTTGAGTTGAATCCAAAATATCTTTTCAAATTTCCATTTCTGCTCAACAGCTAGCTAGCTAGGCTTCGACTAATTTGTTTTCCAATAGGAGTTATTTACGTGTCTGCACAAGGGACATGGAAGTGAGCAAATGACCGGATATCCGCCTTATTTCGATTCCCATTTTCAGCTTCTGAAGTACAGACTGTTAGAAGGAAGCATTTCGAAATTGTGGGAACCAACACATCTGGCTTGAGAGACTACCATAATCTTGGTCAACATAAATAAAAAGAAGCATTGCAGCATGTCAGCAATGAAACGTTTGAGTAGGTCTGAGAATTAGGCAGGCAGTTTGGTATCCTCTTGATCACAGTGAAGCTGAATCCAAGCTAAGGTTGCCTTTGCTAGACAACAGGTAAAAACTGAAAGGGAAAATTTTGAGGGACAGACACAGAACATTCTCTCTCTTGTCCTCTACTACTTGGCTGCAGACCCATGATTTACTAATAAATAAACCTTAAATACAATATTGGATTTTTGAATTCAGACAAGATATCAGATCAGATCAGAGATCAGAGATAGTTTTCTGATTAGCAGACAATTGGACTCGAGTCATAGGGACTCGGACTCGAGTTGACTCGAGTCGCAAATTTGATGACTTGCAACTCGACTCGGCCTTGGAGGGTCAGAGACTCGAGACTCGACTCAACTTGGGAGACAATGACTTGAGACTCAACGCGACTTGAGACAAGATGACTCAGGCGACTTGTATCATATGTTGTTTTCTTTTTCATTGTATGTTTTTTTTTGTTTGTTTTTTTTCTTTTCTTTTCCCCTCTGTGCACCGGACTTCTGCTGACCGGACATTTTGAGCGTACTGAACTTCAAAGAAAAAAAATGACAACATCAAAGTTTGATCAGTGGCCGAACCATCTGTGTGTTGGGGGTGGGGGGTAGGGAGGTTCTTTCTTGACCACTATTTCAAGGACAATTAGGAAGAAAACAAATAAAAAGCTTTTATGTAACTCAAATATTAGATATTTTTCCACAAATAGGCCTATTTTGAAAAAAATTGAATAATTATTCCATAATTTAATGAGGGCCCAGTTCTGCCCCAGTTCTGACTTGACTTGACTTGACTCGACAACCTTGTGACTTGACTTGACTTGACTTGACGCGACGCGACGCGACAACCTTGTGACTTGACTTGACTCGACAACCCTGTGACTTGACTCGACTTGACCACAACAAAAAAACTTTGGACTTGCTTGAGACTTGGACCAAATGACTTGCTGCTCGCTTGGGACTCGGATCAGAGGGACTCGTGCAATTGTCTGCTGATTAGCCTTAAGCTGATTAGCATTAGTTAGTGTCGGTCTAAACAGGCAACTTCACACAACATGAATTTCTGAGTTTGGAATTTAGTTGGTCATGCATTTCAGAAACATTGACAAACATATTATATACAACAGAGAGTGATTAAGTTTTGGTCATGGCTCTTTGTTCAGACATTTGAGAAATGACTAATATTTGTGTGTCAACCTGAGTTTCTGGAAAGACAATGTATTCATTGAGTAAAATGATTCTGTTTTGGATATGTCTTCATTACTGCTGATACATTCTGAGAATTGTGAGGATTTTTTTTGTTTTCTTTTGAAAACAATATGACAGAGAATCAGACTTGGACTCGAGGTATTGCGACTCATCCCCCACTGTCATACACACACGCACAAAGACCCATCTCCACCTGAAGTTGCTCTCGCTGTATCGCGACCCTCCTCCATGGTGTGACCTGGCACGAGACTCCACAGACAGGAAGTTGGTGATATCAGGGTAGACGAGGGCGTGACTCCGCTGGACCACATCTGGTGGAACCATGCCTCCTCTTTCTCCTCCACCTCCACTTCCTCTTGCTCCTCCTCCTCCTCCTCTCTCCTTCTGTCCTCCTACACCAAGCTCCCCTGCGCCTCTGTCCACCTCACGGTGGCCTCTCAGGCCCGGCTCAAGGCTTGGCTCGCGATCCATTCCG
>OMKZ01027469.1:0-19251 GCA_900302535.1 Neoniphon sammara
TGAAGCGACAAGGAAAACTAAAGTTTTCAGTGCTGGATATGTTCTTCAGACCACAGTGCAATCAAAACTCAATGTTAGACCCTGTCAGTGTTGTTCCAAATGCATACGCTCACTGAATGCATTTTCTCGTCAAACAGTTTTTTTTCCAAACACAGCCTAACAGTGGAAGAATAAAATGTAGAAAGGTGTGATGCATTTCTTTCAACTCCCATTTAAGTGCTTTTTGTGACTCAAGCTTCTTGCACACATTCAGACACACACATACACACAATCACAAAAATATTCTTTCAATCACTGATTTAACCTCAGTTGTATTTGATGTTTTACCTAACATAAAGAGATGGAGTGTGATGTTTGCATGCTGCTTTTTAGAGACATTCTATGGTTTATTTTTTTTCTGTCAGCTGTCCCTCACTCAAAAGTAATTTACATGCAAAATTAATTGAATGAATTTTCTCCATATAATCTTGAATGTTACATTTACATGCGCCAAGGTATTGCATAGGACTGAGGGCTCCTGAATTCCCCTCCACATTGCTTATGCAATCTACAATGGCTTGGTTTTGCTCTAAAACTAACTAAATTAATTACTTTACAGTCAACTCTGTGGTTTGCTCAGAAATAAACTCCTCCCTATAATTTATGCTCTGTAATCAAAGATTTTGCATTAATGCTTGAATGCACTGTCACAGATTTGAGTGTAGCTTATGTATTAAAGGATTCCTGAGTGTCTGACAACTGTCAAAGAAAGATGAAGAAACCCTGAAGTCAGAGTTGCCTTTCATTCATGTTTCAACACCTGACCAAAACAAAGCACATTTAGCTGGTTGGGAGGCATACATTTGAGGTCCTTCTTTCAATTAAACTGGCATTGGATAGATCAAAACTTTGGGACATTACAATCTTTACACTTGAAAATGGGGGAACCATTTCAAAAGCCATGTTCACAATGGAGACACCTTGACCTGCGACAGTGCATTACAGCAAGTCTACTCACAATGCTGACAGACACATTTTTACCACCCAATGAATGCATTACAAATGGTGGAATGGTGATTTTGTTTATTTTCTGTGCTTCAGTTTCATGAAATCGCGGCGCAAAAAGTTACGCTGCTGTTGCCCTCATAACCTGTTCAAATATACTTAAGTTAAATGGGGAAAGCAGAAACGATAACAAAGAGCAGGGCTTAAAAGATGTGCAAGAAAAAATGCACAATGCATTTATCTGCAGATGGATCAATTTAATTGTCAATGCACAGGCCACAAAACGATCAGTCCAAACATACCAAGGTTTTTGTAACACTAATTTGTTAAGGTGTATCTCAAATTTGGGGGGAATAAATCTGCATTTTGTAAATGTATATTTTGCATACATTCACACTTCTCTGATAAAGTTCTAGCACACTAATTTTGAACCAGTGTTTTTACAAGTTCAGTGCAGACACACAGACACACACACACACACTGTGAGACATCACTGTATATTTCAACAAGTTATATTGAAACAATTAAAAAAAACAAAACGGAAAAAAAAACTCAAAAGAAAAAAGCATTTGTACCGTAGTGTAATTATTATGCCATGTTTTTGGTTTGACCTTTTTTTCTTTTTCTTTTTCTTACCAATTTCTATTTGATATACACCTAAGTTTAATTGCATCTTCACTGACAAGTAAATAATCACCTTTCAAATCAGTGTTGCCATTATCCTTACACTTGGGGACTCAACTGTTAACTGAAAGAATGTATAGAAATGTGTGAAAATACTTGTATTTGTGGTTCATCTGTTAACAGGCCTGACGACTAAGTTAAGAATTATCATAAAATAAAAACCAAGCTGCATTAAGCAAGAACCGCCATCAGCCAAACTTCTTTTTTTTTTCTTATTTTCACAATTTCACAAAAAGATATTAATGGATTCTGACTGTCTCAACTACAAACAAAACTAGGCTATAGCATCTACTCATCACAGCCATACTGCAACTTCAAAAAAAATTTTTTTTGAACATATTCATAGCACCAATTGTTTGTACCATAGAAATTACAAAAAGTTTCATTCAATTGCAACACATAGGTGTCTGCAGAAATGGCTGTAGTCATGTCTTTTTGTGATGGGCCTTTACCCTCAAAACGCAAACTTTTTTTTTTCTTTTCTTCCTTTTACAACATTGCATTTTAAGTAGATTTTTATTAGTATTTTTTGCCAACAAAACTCCTTAATTCCTTTTTTGTTTTTATTTTTATTTTTTAATTTTGCCTCACAAACCATACTATGTCTACTACTAGCTTGAAAGACTATCACCATTCAAAATCAGACTCATTTATAATAACTTTTCACACATGGGGAATTTACGGATTTTAGAAGAAAGCTGCACACATTCTCTACTTCACATTCAGAAAGGCATTCAAGCTATTTAAATTAATTCTCAAATTTTTACTCAACTCAAAAACCTCAACATCCTTATATTGTCTTTCTGAACAGAAGATGGAAAATAGAGGATGCAATAGCAGTTGTTTCACACAACATTATGAACTGCTGCATCACAGGTCACAGAAGTTGCTGCAGGTTTAACTAGAAAAAGGAGTGAGACTTGCTGGACAAACATGCACAACCATTCAGACATCACCAACTACCAGTATCCAAGGTCAAAAGCAAAAAGGTGGGAAGAAAACTGACAAGGATAGAACAAAAGATTGTTCCTAATACCTAAGAGTGAGTCTTGAATGAAGACCAATGTACAGAAGAATCAACTGAAACAAATCCTAAAATGTGTGTCTGCACATGGGATCACTCAAAGACATGAAGAACATATTTTTTGAGCTTTCCTATTTTTGCTCACATTTTGTTGATCTGATTGTTACACAAGGTTTAAGTTAGTAAATGAAAATCAGCGGGGTTAGGGGTGGGTTGTGGAGGGGTGTCTCCTCAGAACAGTAGCCTACGGTAGGTTCTCCAGCTCTGAGATGCCCCTGATTCTTTGCTGGTAGAGGTCCAGGGAGAGGCACTTTCCTCTCGATAACAGGCGTCCTCTGCAAAACTGGAGTATTCAAATGTTGCTGCTTCCTGGATGTGAACACAAAGCAATTAACAGTAAAATTGCTGCACAAGGAAACTCAGTTAATCAAAGGTAATCAAAGAAAAATGGCAAGATTCTTAATTTAGATTGTTATGGCAATATCTTTGGTGATAAACAGTCATTGCTGTGATGTTTTACATCCCCCAGTTTTGACTTCAACCAAGTGTTTCCTGATACTTTGACATCACTGTACTGACAGGATCTGCTGCAACCCAAACAAATAAGCACAGGTTGTTCTACCGAGACAAGAAAATGATGTGGTAACTGTTTAATGCATTACTGCTGCATATATATTGCAGTCACAAGCAAATACTCAATTCAGATTTTATCAACAAAAGGAGCCAGTGCTTACACTGACCTTCATAGATGACCTATGATAGTGCTTAGCAACAGACCAAACAAGCTGCAACTTGGTTTATCCACTCACCCAACATAATAAAATTACTGAATGTGGCTACTAATCACAGCAAAACCTACGAGTCCAAAAGAAAATGATCTACATTTGCATCACTGACAGCAATTAGTCTATGCTAGTATTTAGCAACAGATCTAACAAAATAAAATTCAGTTTAGGCTCCTGCCCAATAGGCTTCAGAAGTCTTGGGTAACTTTGAGCACAAGACTGTGCCTAAATGTGGGATTCTGCATAAAATCCTTTTTTTCTACAAGGAAAATGCATAGGGTTTTCACACAATTATCCCTGTCACAGTCTGTGTGTAAACTGGTGTTTAAAACATGGATGTTATCATGAGCACACATTTCTCTTAAAAGGGACTGAAGCCACTGAATTCTGCAGCTGAATTATTTTGCTAACAAAAAGCTGACACCATTGCACATTAAATACATCACAGCTGGCGGTTAAGACTAAATTAGAATCATTCTAGCTTGATAATATCCATTTCTTTAGCCTTTTCGTCATCTTATTTCAAGGATGGCAAAAAATATGGATAAGCACATGGCAATTTATTCCTTAAAATTACATCAACTGTCATCAGATTAAAAAAAATGTGTGCAAGTCTTTCATTTTCTTCTATATCCAAATGTCAAATTGTTTTAGGAATTAGAAAAACCCTATTAATTTATCCCACAGACAATTTTTTGATCCAAAGTCTCAAGTCAAAATGCTACAAAATGATGACATGGCATCTGAGGCCTATATAATAATAAGATTATTCAATGTAGACCGAAACTAATCAATGAGTGCAAAACCCACAAGTCCAAGAAAAAATAATGTACATTCACTCTTCAGTCCCTTCTCATCTTTGAGTGCTTTTCATCTTAGGTATTGCACATTTTCACTCTAGATTTGGCTCATAGACAATCCCTTTCCTTTTTAAGCATGTTCACCTTCCAATGAGATATTAATCTGTTTTTTTCCCTTGCACTTTTTGTTGATGAAGTTTGGGTTTTTGCAGGTGGAACACTTCTATCTGTTCAGCTATGGTGACTGTCACTGTTTGTGCATACAACTCAGTTATTTTTCAGTTTATTCTGAACAAACTGCAGTTGCTGCTGCCAGAAAAGTAAATGCATCACTTCTGTTTGGCAAAGCATTTTCCCAGGAAAGACCTACGATACACAAGGTGTTTAAAGAGCCCCTCCGGTGGCCTCATGAGCTCAGTCATTTTCAAAAGTCTTCCTGAAAAAGAAAGTGACATATGCAGATCACACCAATCACAGTGAGTGTCACATGTGCAGCGGGTTAATCAGGGCTTGGATTGGTTGTGCCAGCTGTCTGTAATTAGCTGCTACTCCCATTTTACCAGGAGAACCAATGATTTAGTTGCAATGTGTGTTTGAAATCACTGGAAGTAGTGTGATTAAACCTTTTGCACAGGTGAGGCTCATTTTCACTGAGATTGTGGTTAGTGAGAAACTGCATATGTCACTTTCTTTTTCAAGAAGTGTTTTGACATCAAGAGGCTACCGGAGGGGCTCTTTAAAACACCAAATGTAAAACCTTTTATGGGCCAGGTTGAACACGCAAGTGTTCTCTCAATCGGTATATCTCTATCAGTGCTTAAGAGAAGCAAATTGGACAAATATGAATATGCTGAATATGTTGATTATTGTTTTAAAGTAACAACTCAGAGCTGACAAACATCTACAGAACAGTTTACCTTTAAAATGCAAAAAGCGAAAATTTGTACTGCCCAATAACACAAAGTTACCACAATATACCTAACTACAAGGGGATGACGGGGTTGTTGACCAGTACCATTGACTCAACAATGATTCAGCTGAGGAACCTGTCTCACAAAGCAAGTTCAGTACAATCAAGGCTTTATGAAGCCATTTATCACAAACAATAGCAATCCTGGCTAACTGATCTCACAAAAATTTTTATCAACTGGCTCTGTCAACCAATGATTTTCCAATCCAGCTATGAGCATATACATATGAAAGAGGCGGGTATCACACAAACAGCTAATCGTTTTCAACATGGACAGCTTCAAAGCAGCATATTCAAGATTTACCAATCACCACTGGGAAACTATTTTGCAATGGCAAAAATAAAATGATTCAGCAGTGACAATAAAACAAAATAAGCATACAACTAATTAATATAGCTATAACCCATAAGATGTGGTATTAGGAGCCTCAGTCTGGGTGAATTCACATTTCTGACTGGCTGTAGAGTGTGTGTTTAAACTGTGTAATGCACACATTCCGGCTCAACACATAATTGAAGATTATTCCTTACTAAATATAAGTCACTGACATTTTCAGTGCTTTTTAACAGTGTTGCCGCTATCATGACTAGAGGAGATTGCTGGAGAAAATTACAAAAATGGTGTAAACCTATAAGAAAAAGGCTTTCATATCTCCCATCGTTAAGGCAAGGGACTGACACCAACTTTTAGAAAAGGTCGCCAGGCTAGCAGCTAGGCATCCCCGATCTCAAAGGGGACACGCTAAAAACACTAACTACACACTAAAAAAAAAAAACAATAATAATCAAAATTTATACTTAATTAATATTTGCTTGGGCAGTCATTTTACCCATGGAAGTATTACTGTATTTATCTTATTTATAAAAAATGTATTCTTTTGCTGCACCGCTTTATATTTGCATATGGTCAACTTTGACCTCCAAAATCCAGCCAGCCAATACAAAGTATATTTTGGCCATGTTTATCTATGACAGAAAATCCCAATACGGTGGAGTTTCTAGCAGTGTCACATCATTCAATTTTAGACAACCCTGCTTTAGTAGAGTGCACAAGTAAACAAAAAACATACAGCGTGGCTTGCAGTCACCTCTGAGAAAGGATTACGTAACACATTTATATACAAAATGAGATGTTACAAATCACCCTAGCAATACTAGCAAACTAGCACACTAGCAGCTAATAACTAACTAAGTATGTAAAGTTCAAATGTTACAAATAGGTTGTTTGTACATGAACACAATGCAGTCCTAGTAAACAGTAGACTAACCTTTTGTCATTTAGTGAGAATTAATTTTTTTACACAAAGAAGTGATTGCCGACAGAGGCAACCAGACAGTACTAAATGGTGATGACAGTGGCTCAAATTTGCCATTACTGTCAAGCCCTGTACAGAAAGGCTGTCATACTTTTCACTGATACAGTATTGTGTCGTCACACTGAAGCTGTGTAAAGATTTCATATTCACAAAGTCTGCCTCATATTCCCCAAGGCTGCAGGGATAAATGGGAATATGAGTGCAGTCCATGGCATTAATCACTCTAGGAAACCTGTGAAAGAATTTGAGCGCAATCCACTCCTACTACTGATAACTATAATTGTCATCTAATGTAAGTTACCTATTTAATAGAGGCCATTTTTCAGCCAGAGTGGGCAAGTGACTTGGAAATGCAAAAAAATGTTTATTATACTTAATTACACTTAGAACTAACCTGCCAAGCCTGAGCACCTTCGAAATTGACAGATTTAATAACAAAAGCTAAATGACAAATTCCAGATACTGTATCACTCATCTGATGGGCAAGGTAAGGTACAAGTTTAATGTAAAATGTATAAAGAAATAAATGGTGAATGATGTAAAATGAGCTGGAAAGATACTGAAATATGTTTATCTGCATGTTTACCTGTACATTGAGATCCAGGAAAAAGGGGGGAACAGAGTGTGTTCTGCCACCAGCACTCATCTTGCTGGTTGCCGGTTCCTCCCTGTCCACTTATGTTCATCAGAGGGAACTTAACAAGACAAGAAGAGAAGTATTTAGCGTTTCTTTGATTACGCAGACAATTTTCAGAGGTGAGAAGCACAATCCATTTTACAGCTAATGCTAAACACCATGAAATACAGTATGGTTATAGTTTTGCTTAATGTTCTAGCACACTCAACACTCCAAAATTAGAATCGCAAATTTTATTAAATCTCACCTCCGCCATATCTCCAACAAAGTCATAAGCAATCCCATACTTAGGGATCTGACCTGCTGGTGCACATAAGCAGGTCTCCTTTTCTCCTGAAGATTCCTCCTTTTGAATCTTGCCGACTGAGATGTCCATCTGTCCGCCTGCAGTTGATGCAGCTGCCGCCTTTTCGCAGTCTAAGCAAATCTCTTGCTCAGCAATTGGCAGGAGGGTACTGGAACCCTCCTGTGAATCCAGAGAAGTCTGGGCACTCTTCTCCATGCCAGACTTCTTTAATCTGGGTAAAAATTTGCCAGATTCCAGTTCTGACTTCCCATAATAAGGGCCCTCACATTCTGCATCCTCCTCAAGAGGTTTGAGGTCTGCCTGAGGATCATCAAAGACGTCCACCGGCGCAAGGACGGGAAAACTCATCTCCTCTTTCTCGGACTCAGCCTCTGAATCACTGCCCCCACCAGGAGACAACTCCGAGGCCGATATTGGTCGGAAATGAGTCCTGGGGGAAATGCGGATGGCCCTGTACTGTGTCCGGTTGATGCCATATATTCGTGGATGGAAGGCTTCATTCTCAGAGTCCGAGCAGAGTATAGATTTGGGCTTGAACCCTGGGCTAAATGAAGCCATGTCCTCAGGCTCAAAGGAACACTCAACATGGAGCACTTGAGAGAAGGGATTGTTCAGGTTGAAGGACGCAAACGGGTATTCTAAACCTTGCTCCTCACTGTGCAAGCCTCCGTAAGATCCAAGTAAATCTTCATGGAAGATGAAAGAAAATCCCTTATTCAATCCGTCTCCGCCTCCTCTAATGGCCTGGTCACTCTGCCCAAAAGAAACAAGAGGCCTCCACAGGGGCCTGTGCCCAGGGGCAAAGCAGCTGCCGGTGTTCATGAACACATCTGTACCAGTGATGGTAAGCATGTCTGAGCTGGAGGCAGATGCAGCTGCAGCGGCACACTGCAGCAGGCTACCTTGTGTTTGACTGGGCGGAACAACAGCCCAGTTCTTATCACCGCTTAGCATCTTCAACTCTCCATATACTCCTCCTAGGATGAATGATGTACTCTCCTTGTCGGGGCTCATGTCCCAGGGCTTGGACGGAGTCATGTAGTCCCCAGCACCATCTATCTTGGAAAGCTTGTTTTTGGCTATGCCCTGTTCTTCTTTCTTGCCTTCCCAAAGGTGATACTCTGACCGCTGCACTGCCTTTTTCTGGGGTCCCTGAATTGGACCTCCTTTTGCCTGCACCTCAAGACAGCTGCAGTGGTAACTGCTTGACTCGTCTGAGAATAGCCCCTCACTTGGCTTTTCTGCTCCTTGCCTTGACATTACAGAATCTCCATCTTCAATTGCAGTCCAAATATCCTTTATTATCCCTGAGCTGTAATCATCACTCTGTTGGTTTGTGTTGTCCGAAAACATGCCAGTGTTGTACTGTTTGCTCTCATCCTCTTCCAAAGCTATGCCACAAATGGACTCCAATTTAGATTTCTTGGTGAAGGTCTGATTGGATGCTGCGGTAACACTGGCCTCCTCACACTGACAACCAGTGTCTTCCTGCAAAAAATCCAGGATTTCATCCTCTAGATAGGTACCAGAGAGAGGAGGGATTATACAATCAATCTCTTCATTGCCAATTTGAGCAGGATCCTCTGTCTGAATATTTCCTTGCTCATTGTCTGAACGTGTCTCCTCAGAATGTGACCACGGACTGCAAGTTCGCGTTGAAAGATTAGAACAGTGTTCAGTTTCATCAAAGGCACTATTTTTGGTCCATATTAGCAAACGAGACTGTTTATTAGAATGTGGATCGAGACAGCTACTTGAGTCTGTGTTGTTTTCGTGACCAACGGTGAGTGAGTCGCGGGGAAAAGGAAAAGTGGGGCTATCGTACTGCAGCTCAAAAAGAGAGAAGCAGGACGAGTTCAAACCAGGTGGTTCACTGGTGACTTCAGGAAGATGTGGCTCCTCTACATTTCCAGATAGCTTGCTCAGGGTGAAGGATACACTGTCGAGTAGTGGGGAGAGCCGAATGGGAGAGTCTCCTACAAAGCTTTCTCCATCTATATCTTCTGAACTAGAGGGTGAATAACATCCCCAGACTTGAGCCATGTTTTCAAGATCCTGCATTAAGAATCCAACAGATCCCGAAGCCTCCTGCGAGTCTGCCCTTATTGCACTTTCCCCTTGCAGCTCAAGGCCATCTAACACTAAACAACATTCTGCCTCAAGGTCTCTTTGCTCTTTGCTTTTCTGTCGAATCATGCTCAAGATCCGACTCTCTTGTATCGAGTCTGAGGCACTAGTATCCAATATGGATTGATAAATATCAACTTCATAGAAGTGAGTGAATTCAGACAGATGCTTGTCATCTAAATCTCTACTATCCTCTGGCTGAGGGCAGCTTGAGGTCCCAGTGAGTTCAGCAGCTTCATCTTCTGCTTCGACAGGCCCTTCCACAAAGTGCCCATCCACAAATGAGCCTGCTGCTAGGTACGCCCTCTGGTAGTTCTCATTGGCAATGCAGATTCCCTGTATTCTCTCAGGCAGCCTCTCCATGTCAGCGGACAAGGCAAAGCCATCAGGAGAGTCCACCTTGCTTCGATATTTTGTTTCCAGCTTGCTTTGTCTGCTGCTGAAAGGTACAAAATATTCTGTGATGGGCTCTGTGTACCACAGTGGCTCCTCCATGTACTCTTTTTTATCCCTCACCTCAACTACGGACTCTTTTGCTTCCACCCAGCCTGGATCTTTACAAATCTCCTTCAGCGGTCTCTTCCCCTTTTTGTAAAGCTGTGTTTGTCTGGCAGTGCCTCCAGTGGCACTGCTGCTGCTCCCTCCTGTATTCCTTCGCTCCTCTTTGTCAATAACCTTTAGAGCCAGCTTTACCTGTCCACTGTTGCGCCCTCTTTTACTTTTTCCAGCCTCCCTGGACTTGTGCCTGATTCTGACGGCCTTGCTGCTGGACAATTTAGAGTCGCCTTGGTTCCCACTTGAGCTTGAGCCTGCCTCGCTAGAGCCAGAAGACCAGGATCGGGGCCGATACTTGCCCTCAGATCTGTGCCTTGTCTGTCTCTTTGAGTGGACGGCAGAGCTGTCCTCCGCTGTTGCACCGCCATAATATCGATTTTCTTTCTCCTTCTTGCTGCGTCGTTGCTGGCTTCTCTCGTTGGTTGCAGTAGTGGTGGGACCACATGCCTCGAGGTTTCTCTCCTTTGTAGTCTCACCCTCACTGTTGCAATCTTTTGGGGAGGAGGTGTCTGTGCTGGTCTGTGGAGCTGCAGAGGATGATGAGCTGGAGTATGTACAGGCCTTAGCTGTGTTCCACACCGTCATGATCTCTTGGAGACAAACAGGTTTCTCTGACAAAGGAGGAAAGGCTTCATAATACCTAAAGTCACAACGAGAGAAAACCTTAATTAAAATGCAGTAAAACAGTAGCAAACGAGCTGGTACATGCATTAGTAACAGTGTAGTTCAGATGAGTTCTACATTCCATTTTTTCCAAACATGGAAATTCATAGGCTATGACATGACACAGCTTACATTTCCACCTGGTCCTTTGAAGAGGGGGACTCAGTTCGCTCCGGAGACTGAGAGCCATCAGATTTCTTCCGAATCTGTTTTTCCTCTGCAAAGACATTGTACATAACACTACATATTAGGAGAGTTGGTATTCAGTTTTTTTCTCTCTTTTTTTTCTCTGTCTTACTAGTTAACACTGAAACGTTTAACACTAAATATGGTAATAAAGAGAATGAACCAAACCTTTCTGTTTGTTTTGGATGTCCTTGAGTTTGGAGCAAAGCTCCTCAACCAGGCTCTCAATTCCAGAGTTCTGTATGAATGAAAAAGAAAAAGAACAGATCTGTGAGAGGCATATTGTCCCTTTGGCTTAACTAATGTCATATGTAACCAATTATAATATCTGTCTATTATAAATATATATTATAATATCTTTCTTTAAATAATACTGTGAACCAAGAATTGGCTTAAGGACATTCCTCAAATGTAACAACTTTGGCCACAGTGGCCAACAAAACACAGTAGCAAAGAAAATCTTCGTTAATCTAAAGACTTTGTAAACACTAATCAAATTAAATGTGCACTCCCATCTCATTATGAGACTGACTGATGACAATTTCAGCATCTCAAGAGTATTGCACTATGCTAGTACTATGCTGTCAATATCAGTTGTCTTCACAATACCATCTCCACATATTTAAGGAGATGCCAAATACAAGTGCTTCAATCTGTGCACCACTATTTGTGATAAAAGATCATTTTCATCCATAATTTCCGGTTCAACATAAAACATGTTTTGCCAAAACCACTCCAAACTCATGGTAAAATATCCAGTAGCATAAAACATGAGCAGAGTTCCCAACATCAACTTTGACCCCAATATAAAATGAAAGAATGAAAGGCACGGGGTTGACACAAGTCAAACCAGCTGACTTGTAAGGGCTTAGGCATGCTGTACCATGACTGTGTTATATTTAGCCATGGGACAGAAATGTTTAGAAAAAAATAAGTAAGTAAGACTAAGCAATCACATAAGTGACTGCCTTATGTTACTTAAACATTTCTGAAACATTGAACATTTACAGTATGTCTCATCTAGCCAACTGCCATCCTTGAACCGAACAGTGATACATAAAAAAAAATCTGTATGTAAACAACAAGGCTTGGACAGAACTAAGACAACAATGTTCAAAAGCCTGCTCAGATCAAATAGGCACTGTCAGAGCAAATACCCTCAAGAGGACAGTATTCTACAATAAAGCTAATCCTAAGTGCTAGCCTTGCAAGAATCTTTTCGCTCACTCATTTTCTGTTCACTCTTCCACAAAATAATATTCCTTACCATGCTACCCTGTGAAAAGCAAAGCAAAGTTTTGTTCCCTGCCCTGTGTTTCCTCTTGCATCATTGTGCTAATGCTGGTCAGCTGACGGCCGACTGACTCTGCTGCTCACTGCTGCAATCCCGTGCAGCGTGTGCTGGTTAAAAAATAGACCGCAGAGTCCAGTCCCCAGAGAGAAGCTGAACACTCCTCTTGCCTTGCAGACCCTTCCCCCTTCCCACCCTTCAGCTTTACGCCGTCTCATTCTTCACTACAGCCCATTACTACCGCCAGCCACAGAGAGGAGTGTCAGCAAATCACTCTTATTTTTTTAATTCAGAAAAAAGGCATTGTATTACAAGCTACATGTCTGGTATATAGGCTTACATGCCAAGGACATTCCTTTGAAGGTCATACATTACATGTGAGAACAGTATTGATTTATGTTAAAGAAACAACTTTTTATTGCCAACCTTAATATAACATTGCCAGTGAAGTCTTACTGAAGGTGTGGCAACCTGGTCAAATGAGGTGACTGTGCAGTAACTATGGTCTTGCCTTGTTCCATGCATGACTCTCGGGTTAATTAAATGTCTATTCACAATGATTTATGCAATTAAATCTGCATGACAGCACTTCAACAAGGAACTAGGCATATTTACAGTAACAAGTTCCTGACACTGATAATTAGACAAATTACACACCCATGCTTTCAGTATTCTGAATGCACTTCATTCAGAACATTTTACAAGATGGATCAGGTCAAATAATTCCAGCTGCAATAGAGGAGTAATTACCATAATTTGCATGCTTCCAGAGGAGAAGTTATTTAATTTTGAAAAATTGTGAAGAGACCACACACCACAGCACAAGAAAACGTAATTTGAGTAACACCAATCCCCATACCACACACACACAACACTGAGGTAGAATGATGCTTACTTCATCAGATGCAGAACGGAGGCACTGCACAGCAGCTTGCTTCTTCATTTCCTCTAGACTCAGGTCTGTCCCTCCTTTCTTCTTACTCTTGCCCCATTTCTTCCCAGTTCCCTTCTCCCAGCCCAAGAAGATGTCATTTTCCTGTCAAATACAGACAACAATCACATAACCTCTCGTGAAACAGTAAAACAGGCAAGTGCAAAGCCAGATAATCAAAATCATGACTGCATCACATAAAATATGTATATTGTAAATTACATATTTTATATGTATAGCATTTCTATATAATTTAAGATAGGGCAAATTAAATGCTAAAAATGTGCTGAAGAGAATGACAAATGAGTAAAAGAGGAATTAGCTAACGCTTAGAGGAATACTAAGAAATAAAGTCCATCTATAATTGTGAGCCTCTCTGTGCAAAACGGTATGTTCCACTGACTGTCACCGTGATATTCCATGTGCACACTTTTTCTAAACATTGTCACATGTCCACTGTTTGACAATGCAAAACAATGACAAACAATATCAACTGGGCAATATTTTCCAGGCCAATTTATTTTGATCCTTCATATGATTGTTGAAGCCCACCTGATCCTGTAGGTCGTAGTCATAACTGTCGTGCAGGAGAAGGCTGAGGACATAGCGGGTGTAAATCATGGCATCAATCCCGCACTTCTCCAGCTCCTGGCCAAGCCAGCTTTGTACAGGACCCAGTGACTGGAGCAAGGACATCTCTGAGGCAGGCAGGGGACCCACTGGGGGGTGGGGGCAAGAGAGGTTTTCAGGAGGAGCAGGACCGTCTGAATCGGTGCTCACTGGACGCATGGGACCTCAGGTATTGGCCATTCTCAGGTGGAGTGGCATTATGATGGGTGGTTACTGTAGGGCGGTTGGTAGGGAAGGGTGTGAAGGGAGGACGGGGCAGAGCCTCTCTGGAAAGGGGTCAGGGTGTCACTCCAGCAGGACGCACTGAAGGGGCTCTACATGGGGAGGCATTTAGGATGTTTTTTTCTCCTTTCCTGTGGTTTTTATTGCTTTGAGCAAAAAGGGGACTTTATTCGTCAGGCATGGCTTATGCTGGTTAAAGATATCAGCTGTTGAGCAAAACACAAGTCGTGTTTGCGCCTCAGTCGGAGGGGTCCATTTTGGGGCGACGTCTTACTTCACCAGCACAACCTGAAACAGAGCAAATAATCATGTATTAGTTTCTCTTTAAAAATGTAAATGTTCAAAGCAGGTATCCCACGGCACCAAGATGTAATCAAAGACTTCATTCATAGAAACCACATCGAACCAAACAAGGCCTATTTGTGTAAAAATAAATAAATAAATACAGTAGATAGATAAATAAATAAGCCAAAGCATGTAGTCACAGCTTTCAGTGAAGAAAATCATACTATTTTCATTTATTTGAATGTGAAAGAGATAGATAACAAATGTCATGACAGATCCTGCCACTGCAGGGGAGTTTCACTCCTTGTCCCAAAGGATGATTTTTAATGACTGTTGATAGTGCTACCAACAGACACCAGCAAGCTAATGGGCTCCTAAGAGAGCATGGGCTCTTCATACAATGCAGACAGCAGTAAACTCCATGACACATTATGGTTTTAAGTAGAGATGGGGAATATATGTATATTACATCGGTATCATGCTATAAGCCCAGATATCATCTGTAATTTTGGATATCGTAATATCGTTATAAGGCCTAAGTGTGTTCTTTCCCTGGTTTTGAAGGCTGCATTATAGTTAAGAGACACAGTTTTCTGAACTTAATAGACTGCCCCAGCTGTTCTGTTATTTGCCTCTACCTGCTTGATCATCATATCTACTATTACTAATGATTATCTATCAAAAATCTCATGTAAATATTTTGTGAAAGCACCATTAGTCATCCCTACAATACTGTCACAATATTTATACTGAAGTATTCAGTCAAAAATATTGATATTTGATTTTGTCCATTTCTACCACCCCTAGTAGTAAGCTCTCCTAAAGATCAAATTATACTTCTGCATTGAAGTGATGTTGTAGCTACTGCACAGTGGTCTATGCTGGTTGAGTATTTATAGTGCTGCGTTGGAGAATATGTGTGCACACTAAGCCAATTGCTCAAACACTGGGCAGCAGTGTCAAGATTTTATTAATTCTGCACTAATGAAGCACTGATATAAATGGAAGCAATTATGTTTACATTATCTTAAACATAGAATCCACTCTTGGACAATTGGTGGTGTCCGAAGCGATGTTTTAGGATACTTCTCATCATGAATTTAGTGAAATCTTGCAGTCTGTATAATTTGAGGATAAGTTGGTAACATCAGGACATATTCTGCAAACGTCCTAAGTTCAAGCCAATTGACAGTCTCTCTTCAACTAGCTCAAGGTGTCTTCACTCTCAGTGGAAATCAACCACAAAACATGGAAAAAGTACAAAGTAGTCCAGCAGACCAATCACAGATCTTGCAGTCTGAGACCCCTCATGCATGGCTATAGTTTTGGAGAGACGCAAGTATGTTATGGCAGCAGCCTCTGCAGGAGCCACATAAACCTATGGTGTAGCTATGGCTGCAATTTGATGTAAAAGTAAAAACTGACCTTTACAAGTAACAGTGAACAAGAAACCAATAATTATAGCTCTGCTGACCTGCTACAGTACTGTACTCCTGACAAAGGTAACATGGCGAAACAAGTCAGAATAAATCATCCTCCTCAGCATTGCATGTGAGATTGGACTCCTTTGATTCTGAGTTCTCCTGTACTTTCCATGCACCTTGTCAGTGGGTGAAGTTGTGCCAGAATACCAACTGAACCTAGACAGTACTATACGCCAACCAGGGTCTTGTGGTTGTGTGCATTTCCCTTAAAGTGCTGTAGACTCAAAAAGTAACCCCTTGGACTTATGATCAAGTATGTAGAACATCACAGTTATTAAAGTCAGTCTGTAAATGTAAGCAAATGCAGTGAGTGTAAATGTAGAAATAAAATATAGTACAAGTGGCCATGAACAGGTCTTGACAGTCAGTTTTCAACAGTGTTCAGATAGGCCTACTCCTCATCTTCTACAAATGTTTTGATTATTCCCTCGCTCATCCTAAATCAACACCTGCAAAATTAAAATCAGAAACCATGAACCAGACAATATGTTCTAACTAAGCACCCATGACCATACAAACATCAAGTGAAATGACTGTGTGGGAAACAGGCAGTCAAACGGACGCTTACTGTCAAGTGCATGTGTTTTATATGGCAGCAGTGGCTTAGAAAACCAACGTGAAGAGCAAATGGAGGCTGCACAGATGTGATTGGCTGGCCCTCTCGTCACTCAACGGTGGCATATTACTGGCTACCAGTTATAGTCGTCAAAAGGGCAAGATAAGAAGCTTTGCAGTACGTAACTGCTTCGTTTCTACAGTCTTCCCAATAATGCAGAATAACAACATTCTGCTAGTGTAACAACGCAAACGGGTGAAATCTGGCAGGTTAGCTTCATCGGTAACTGCTAAATATGGCTGACCGGTGACTACAACCCAGCTGTTTCTTCGGTGCATATTAGCCCCGGCAGCTAGCTGCTGACCGAAATATCCACGTCCCAACTTTAACCCACAATCTGCGATTATAGTCAGTTTGTTTAGCAAGGAAGGGAACAACAACATAAACATTGTTTAATGCGAGCTAACGAGCACGTAATCATAAATGTATAGTTACATTCGCCTAACTTAATGTTAGCTGACAAACATTTAACACGCTGGGCTTCGAGTTTGGCGATCCAACTAGGAAATAGCAGGATAACGTTACAGTCCTTTGCATTTTCGATTAACGATGGTCACTAATATTAATTTACCATGTACCCAGTAATGTGAAAACAGTTGGAATGTCTACTACATAGACTGGAGTATAAATATGGACTACTAAGCGATGGCTGCTTCACAGGAAGCGGCTGACAAGGTTAGCTGGACCACCGACCTTTAGCCAAAGAGCTAAGTTAGCCAAGTTAGCTATCGAGAACAGTTTGCCACCTGTCATGGAACAATTTGTTTTTCTTTTTATGATTTACTACCTAACTGGCATCAACCGGATGAGACAAAACGTCAGTTTATTTTTCGATTAATTTAATTACGATGCCCACCCGTGCAGCGTAGTTAGCTAACGTTAGATATGTGTAGGGGCAGGTGAACGCAGGTTGCTGTTATGGTGAAATTGGCAGAGACTGTGACGGTTAGCTAACAATAACACGCTAGTCCAACTCAAATAACGTTGAGACATATATTGAAATCGCAAACATATTATATGCAATTGTATAAATCGATAAAAATGTAAGCTAAGTGTTTTCTACAAACTGAGACGACCATTAGCTAGCGCGTATGCTACGCTAATGTTAGTTGTTGTGACCAAAGGGGAGGAGGAGCGGCTGCCCCGACAGTCTATCAGGGGACTGTCATACGTTTTTCCTTCAAAATTGTGCGGCCATAACGCCAGACAGTGAAACCGTAAGCCCACTAAAACGAATAACTAAATAAGAGAATTAATATATTATACTGCGAAATATAAACTCATAAAACAAATCGCCCATTTTCTTACCTGCCGCTGCTTGAAGTAAAGAGGAACAGCGAAGGGGGAGCGGTTACTTCTCTCCCGCTGCCGTTCCGAGCTCGAGCTCCGGAATCCGCTGCGGTAGCATCGCGTATCATGGACGCCGACAGAAATGGCGCTGTTTTCACAACCAGCGTTTCTTCAACAGCGTCAAAGAAACTGGCGACATTTCGGCTCAAGCAGGAAGGTCATTTCTCGCGGATACATGACGTATGGAGCCAATATGGCGGCCATTGAAAGTTGGTTTCATTCAGACAAGACTGCTAATGCGCCTCCTCCGCGTTCGTATCTAGGCAACAAGGCAAACCTCGGCCGTCCTGCTCGTAGTAGGTTTGATTCCTCCGCTGGGGTATTGCATCAGAAGCCCAAATAGTACTGTTATTATTTCTACTCAGACTAAATGAAACTGGTCGACGGGGATTGACTAGATTTGATTCAGCACAAAAAGTCAGCAGTCATGTCTGCATTACTGGGTATAAGTTAGTGGAAGTAATTACTAACAAAAACGGGAAAAAAAAAACCCAAACTGTTATTTTCTTAACTGAATAACAGTCCCTTTGCCCACCATTTGTTGTGTGATTAAAAATCCCTCAGTTACATGTGTAAATACTGGATGTACAACATTATGTCAAAATTGTTGATTTACTGTATCCATTTTGCCTGAATTTATTACTTTATCATTCTAAGATGTGTTGCTGATGAAGTTCCAGATCCTTCCTTATAAAAACTACACAACCAATCTACATCTATAATACATTTAGAAATGAAACCATAAAATGTAGGCTATGTCAAATCTCCAAACTTTCTAACTATATAGTTATGTTTTTAATGAAGATGGTACCATGTGCATTCTTTTTAAACATTTCACATAACAACACATTATTGTTGTTGTTGTTGTTTTTTACTTTTCATTGTAGTTTATACTGTTGCATACACCTCTTCATTATTTCCCATGTGGATGACAATGCATCCATTCAGGCATGTGCACAAATGGGATCCGACTGACAAACACCTGCCCTCTTCTTGTGTTTAACACATACATTCTTCAAGGAATAAGCACAGACACAGATTGCTACTGCTAGTGCTACTACTATTATTGCAGCTACTACTGCTATTACTACCACTGCTACTAGCCCTACTGTTAACAATGAGTATTTAAGTGACACTTAAACACAAATGACATTTGCAACCATTTGTTTGTTTGTTTGTTTGTTTGTTTGTTTGTGTGTGTGTGTGTGTGTCCGTACTATTAACTCGATGTATATCCGTAAGTGCTATTGAAGGAAGTCAGATGGCATTGCTGTATATTTCCTAGTGTATTCATATATTTTGTTATGTCATATAGATCCCACTTTTCTAATTGTATTACAGTTGCCATGTCCCTAAAAGACAGAAAACTAGAATATCATGCTTTCAGTCTTAAACTGAAACTAG